>MU184169.1:0-39151 GCA_016904865.1 Pissodes strobi | reverse complement strand
GTGTAAGTAATTCCACTTCCTATTTACTTTTCGAGCTGGTCACTTAAAAAATATATACTAGACTAAAATTTCCGAATTTGAATGCAATTTGAGGATGACAATGGGGCATCATCGTCATTTTAAAAATTCCTTAAAAATATGTTGGTCATGTTAACCTTCATTATCCCCAAAAATGAGGTACCTATACATTAAATTTAATCGTCTCAGGATGGCGTTCTTTATCTGGTACTTACTCAAAGTAGAGATTCATGCCATCTTGAACTGGTTAATTTTGCTGTTACCAAAACTCGTAGCTCAATTAAATATAAGTATAGACTTTTGAAATGAGAAATCATTCAAGCACTGTTTGAATTAAAACAAAATAAATCAGTTGATGGGGGATAGAATGGTACGCCATTTTAAAGTTCCATTTTTCCTTAGTTTTGCCCTAAGGTTTGGTTATTCTCAATATAACCTTTGTGAAGATGTGTATATACATTGAAATTAAAAACCATATTTTAAAATATTCGTCTCTCATAAATACGTTCATTTTCTAAATGTTCAAATTCCTCGTAAAATTCTACCCGTCCATACCGGATTAGTAAAAATTACCAGAACGGTTAATTATCTTCAAAATTCCTAACGATATATCAATGACAATTGGTACTACTGGGTTTTAAAATATGCTGAATGCCAAAAAGAAATGACATCTGAAAAATTCCAAAAACACTCCGATGCTATTTTCGAATTTGTCATTTTTTAAAGTATTTTCAAATATTTGTCTCTAATGAAATACATCCATTTTATAAATGTTGAAATGCTTGTAGAATTCTATTCGTTCATATAAATACTATCCAGGATACCAAAAGTATCACAAACTTAATGATCTTCAAAATATCTAAAGATTTATCAGTGACAAATGGTAATACTGGGCTTTAAAATATGCTGAATACAAAATAGTGCTCAGCAAAGTTGGCATTTTTCCAGTATTCCTTTAAATGCAGTACCTTCCATTAATATAAATAGAACACTCTGTAAATGCCTCACTTTTAGATATTTTGTCAACTGAAAATATCCAAATAAAAACACCGATATTGTTTTAAAATTTGTCATTTTCTAAAGTATTTTCAAATATTTGTCTGTAATGAAATGAGTCAATTTTATAAATATTGAAATGCTTGTAGAATTCTTTAGATTCATATAAATACTAACCAGATTAGCAAAAAGTGACACAAAACTTAATAATCTTTAAACTACCTAAATATTTATCAGTGACAAATGGTACAACTGGGCTTTAAAATATGCTAAATACAAAATAGTGCCCAGCAAAGTTGGCATTTTCAAGTATTCCTTTAAATGCAGTACCTTCGCTTAATATAAATAGAACACCCTGTAAATGCTAACTTTTGGATATAATGTCAACTGAAAATTTCCAAATAACACACCGATGCTATTTTCAAATTTGTAATTTTTTAAAGTATTTTCAAATATTTGTCTCTAATAAAATAAGTCTATTTTATATATGTATGTTGAAATGCTTGTAGAATTCTACACGTTCATATAAATACTATACAGGTTAGCAAAAAGTACGACAAAACATAATGCTCTTCAAACTACCTAAAGATTTATCTGTGACAAGAAGTACTACTAGGCATTAAAATATGCTAAATACAAAATAGTGCTCAGCAAACCTGGCACTTTTCCAGTTTTACCTTAGATGCAGTATCTTCGCTTAATATAAATAGAACACTCTATAAATGCCTCACTTTTGGATATTTTGTCAACTGAAAATTTCCAAAAAAAAAACGCCGATACTATTTTCAAATTTGTCATTTTCCAAAGTATTTTCAAATATTTGTCCCTAATGAAATACGTTCAGTCTATAAATGTTGAAATGCTAAAGATTTATCAGTGACAAATGCAAAAAGCAAAAAGTACCACACAACTTAATGATCTTCAAAGTATCTAAAGATTTATCAGTGACAAATGGTACTAATGGGCTTTAAAATATGCTAAACACAAAATAGTGCTTAGCAGAGTTGGAATTTTTCCAGTATTCCCTTAAATGCAGTAACTTCTCTTAATATAAATAGAACATCCTGTAACTGCGTCACTATTAGATATTATGTCAACCGAAAATTTCCAAAAAACACACCGATGCTATTTTCAAATTTATATTTTCTAAAGTATTTTCAAATATTTTTCTCTAATGAAATACGTACATTTTATAAAGGTTGAGGTGCTTGTAGAATTCTACGCGTTCATATAATTAAATCCTATCCACGTTAAAAAAAGTACCACAAAACTTAATGATCTTTAAAGTATCTGAAGATGTATCCGCGACAAATGGTACTACTACTTAAATAGACTAAATACAAAATAATGCTCAGCAAAGTTGTTATATTTTCCAGTCTTCCCTTACCTGTAGTAACATCGCTTAATATAAATAGAACACTCTGTAAAAGTTTCACTTTTGGATATTATATCAACTGAATTTTGTCATTTTCTAAAGTATTTTCAAATATTTGCCTCTAATGAAATACCTCCATTTTATAAATGTTGAAATGCTTGTAGAATTCGACACGTTCATATAAACACTATCCAGGTTAGTCAAAAATGTCACAAAACTTAATAATGTACAAGATACCTAAAGATTTATCAGTGACAAATGGTATTATTGGGCTTTAAATATGCTAAATACAAAATAGTACTCAGCAACGTTGGCATTTTTCCAGTATTCCCTTAAATGCAGTACCTTCACTTAATATAAATAGAACACCCTGTAAATGTCTCACTTTTGAATATTTTGTCAACTGAAAATTTCCAAAAACACACCGATGCTATTTTCAAATTTGTCATTTTCTAAAGTATTTTTAAATATTTGTTCCTAATGAAATACGTCCAATTTATAAATGTTGAAGTGCTTATAAAATTCTACACGTTTATATAAATACTATCCAGGTTAGCAAAATATACCACAAAACTTAATGATCCTCAAAATACCTTATCAGTGACAAATGGTACTACAGGGCTAAATATAAAATAGTGCTCAGCAAAGTTAGCATTTTTCCCTGCAGTACCTTCGCTTAAAATAAATAGAGAACACCCTGTAAATACCTCACTTTTGGATATTATGTCAACAAAAACTTTCAAGAAAAAACACCCACAGTATTTTCACATTTGTCATTTTCTAAAGCATTTTCAAATATTTGTTTCTAATGAAATAAATTAATTTTCTAAAATTCTTCATTTTCATATCGATATCCGGGTAGTAAAATATGCTGAATTCAATAATAATATCAGCAATATTGCCAGGCTTCTCAGGTTTACCTTACAGGCAGTAACTTCGTTAATGTAGATGGACCATCCAGTAAATGTCTATATTTTTGGATATTATGTAAACCGTAAATTGCCAAAGAGAGCACCGATACTACTTTCAAATTTGCCATATTTTTAAGCATTTGCAAAACTTTGTCTCTGATAAAATAAGCCCATTTTCTAAAATTCCAGAGTTTCATATCGATACTATTCCGGGTAAGTAAAATATGTTGAATTAAAAAATAGCATCAGCATCATTGCCAATCTTTCCAGTTTCCCTACACGCAGTAACTTCGCTAATTTTAATGGAGCACCATGTAAATGTCTATCTTTTTCACATTTGTTAGTATTTTTAAATATTTGTCTCTAATGAAATAAGCCCATTTTCTAAAACGCTACAGATTGGTATAGCTACTAGACCAGATTAGTAAAATATGCTGAATTCAAAAATGATACCAGCAACGTTGCCAGTCTTTCAAGTTTTCCCTATATATGGTAACTTCGTTAATTTAAGTGGAACACCCTGTAAATATCTATATTTTTGGATATTATTTCAAGTGAAAATTGTGAATTTAAAGATGGTATCAGCATCGTTGCCAATTTTTCCACTTTCCCTACATCCAGAACTTCGCTAATTAAAGTGGAACACCCTATGTTTTTGGATATTATTTACACTGCAAAATTCCGAAAATAATACCGACACTATTGTCAAATTTGCCATATTTTTAAGTGTTTTCAAATATGTATCCTAATGAAATAAGCCCATTTTTATAAAATTCTACAATTTCATATAGACACTATACGGGGTTAGTAAAATAGGCTGAATTCAAAAATAGTATTGGCAACGTTGCCAGTAAATTTTCCCTACGCATAATAACATTAATTAAGAGGAAGACCCAGCAAATGTCTTTATTTTTGGATATTATATAAACTGAAACAATTCCGAAAATAACATCGAGACTATTTTCAAATTTTCCATATATTTATAAGCATTTTCAAATATTTATCTCTAATGAAATAGAGTATATAGATACTATACCGGATTAGTAAAATATGCTGGATTCAAAAATCGTATCAGCAACGTTGCCAGTTTTTCCAGTTTTCGTTACATCCAGTAAATTCGTTAATTTAATTTTTGGATATTATGTCGACTGCAAATTAAAAAAAAAACACCGACACTATCTACAAATTTGCCATATTTTCTGATATTTTTCAATATTTGCCTCTAATGAAATAAGCTCATTTTTTAAAATTCTACAGTTGCATATAGATACTATAGCGGATTAGCAAAATATGCTGAATTCATAAATGGCATCAGCTATGTTGCCAGACTTCTCAATTTTATCCTACATCTAGTGATTTCATTATTTTATATATGTCTAACTTTTTGGATATTTTGTAAAATTCTCTAAATAAAATAAAAATAAATTAAAATTGTGCTTTTTCATACGTTGGATTGGTATAGGGAGAAAATGATCAAAGATGGAAAAAATCATTTGCACTTATGTTAAGAGAGCTATTTCATGATACTATTTTAGGTAGTGTTAAGGAGAGTACTATATCAGTATCTACATCTGCAACCAAAACAAAGTGTTCGGAAGCATAATTTTTATTTCTTCTTAAACTAACAACATAGCGGATATGTTATGATACTCCAATTAGGTATAGAATTTGGCGAAGAATCATCCAATAATGTACAAATTTACAGGGTGTCCACTTTGCTATAAATAATTGATATCCCTTTAGTGCAAAACTGAGAAATCTGGCTATGTTGCTAATAGCATTTTTAAATTCAGCCTCTTTAAAATCCAGTGGTACCAGTTTTCAGAGGTTTTAGTAAAACGGTACTTTTTGCTAACTCCGTTGCCTAAACTCAACTGAAACATTGTTTAGCTCGTTTCATTTCGAATAGCAAAAATAAAAATGGAATTACACATTAGCTTCGTTATAAAAAAAAATCTCAAAAAGCTTTAATGAGTAAAAGCTCGAGGCTTTTCACCACCTTCATTCAGTTTTAAAAAGAAAAAAGCCCTTTAAAGCACACACTCGAGTTTTCTAGAAATGTCACGGCAGTTTCGCGGAAAAGTCACGAATAGAAATGTCGTAATTGAACAATATCTGAATCGAGTCGATGCAAAATATTGCGATTTTAGAATACAAGACGTTATTAGATTTTATCTATATTGTCACAAGAGAATCGAAGGAAATTATCTTAGTATTCACGCGAGATTACTAGAATAATGGTTACGTCACAGGATCCTGTTACCTTAATTACTATGCTTTTCGAAATACGTTGTTGACATCACGATTCCGTTCGTGGTATCTCTAATTTATAGTTAAACACTTTCAGTGTCCCTCAATCTGAATTTGAAGTAATTCTGCATTATCTACATGAAGCACATTTTTTACGTGATAATTCCTAAAATTCATTGGGCTATTCTGTAACGTGATTATTCTCCCGACCTTCATTCAGTTGATTTCTTCATCTAGTGTAGAGTACCTAATCAACAAGGGCACTAAAGTCACCATAAATATAGATGTCTCGGTGCATATGTGATCACGAGAGTTTGCTTTGCTAATTTCGAAGACAGCACTCTGGAAGCTTCTATATAACTACAAAAAACCTAATCGATTTCCCTCCTACCGTTTGAGTGCAGCCATTTGATTTCGGATACGTTTAAAGTTCTAAACGATTTCCGATAAAAAATTAGCCGTGAATAGTTTCGTTAGAACGAAATTTTACAGAGCAACATAGTCGTAATCTTTGATAGGCCCCGCGGAGAATTTTAAAAAGTCTTAAGTCGATGCAGGATGCCTGGAAAATTGCATCGGAAGGTTCTCGTTATTCAAGAAAAGAGGCGGAAGGGAGAAATGCTCGCGAGATTAGAAAAACAGCCGGGAAAGATCTTAGAATTTTTCCTGGAGAAACATAGTACGTTCTTGATGGCATTTTTTTATCGATGTTATTTGAGAATGATAAAAATAAATTTACATTGCATATATCGTGGTGGAATGATGAATACCTACATGAATCAATGAAGCCCTCCGCGCTTTTTATTGCTTCTAATTTTACATATTTATCTTCACCTCAGATTAGAAGAAACTGAGAGTAAATTAAAGATGCGTAGGCCAAAACAAGCAAGTGTAGGGGAGGATGAATTTACACTGGTGTTCAAAGATTTGATTTCAAATCAAATTAAAAAATAATAGTAGTACCTGGATTCAAAGTACTCTGCGTTCCCCAAAATTACTTCCCACGATAGCAACTATGTTTAACAAAAGATAAAAATTAACAGTTTACCTATGCAAATACTCTAACCAAACTACTTCACGTGCTGTAACACCTGAGGCACAATAATTATTGAAAATTGAAAAAGTTGATTGTTATTTCACTCTAAAGCTGATTACTTTTTATCAAACGTTGAAGTTAATTGTTATATGAAATGACGATTCTGTTGTTCACGAATGACCAGATGGAAAACAAGTAAAGCAGATAATTGATAATTATTACTAACAATTACATGTAATAAAACAGGTAAAATACACGATATATAATTATAAGTTATCTGCTAGATATTCAGTTATTAAATTACCAAAGCATGATCAAGTTCCGTTTACACATCTTGAGTCCACTAGGATATAACAAAAATTAGTAATATTGTGAAATGGAAAATAGCAAATGATCAGTTCTGATAATATTAAAAAACTTTAAGCTCGCCTTAAGTTAAAGTGAAAATAATCTACGTTAAGGCCTGGCCTCTTCAGAGGAAAATGCGCTTTAAATCACATAAGCAACATGTGATTTTATAGTCTGATCTGCTGATAGACGAGAGGAACTCGTCGGAAGCTCTGCACACGACTCCCAGAAAATGTACACAACCAATGAACACGGGGGTCTTCTTTAATAGAAGAAAGTTTCTTCTACGTCTACATAATTGATGAACACAATGAACTTCTCCAGCGCCTGTGAATCATCAACATATTCAAGACTTTGCATAAAACTCAAAGCAGTAAATATTTACAGGCAAAAAACTAATATTTTACTTATCAAGTTATTTTTAAATGTGCTAGAATGCTGAAATCAACTAGGCTACCTCAAAGAGTGGACAAGATAGAACCTTTGCAAGGATTTTTTATAAAAAATCAGCAGCCACCTAACCTGGGCCCTGCACTCCTTCCTAGATAAGCACAACAGCCCCCTAACGAGACTCTTCGCGGGCCCATGTATCTTGAGCCTCGTCTGTCTCCCTGGAGCTGTCCGCCATACCTCTTCCGCCCGACCCTCCGTTCAGGCCTCCAAAGCTCTTTCACGAACATTCTGGGCGATCCCCACACAGGGATCAGGCTCCAGGCTAAGGCATCAGCGGCCTCGTTTCCCGATACGCACGAGAGTCTCGGTACCCAGACCAGCGTATCCATTTTAAGCTTTGCAAGTTCAATCAGCCAGCTTTCACACTCACTTACCGACAAGGAGCGCGTGCGAACCGACTTCAGCGCCATAGTGCGGCCTTGCTGTCGGAACAGAAGAAAGTCCTCCCCCCACCGACATTGAGCCTTAATGATACTCAGACCCCGATTATGATCGCAAAAATTTCCGCTTGGGAGACCGTAGTGTGCTCACCCAGTGGGGTGGTTAATTCACGTCCCAGGGCCTCACAGTCCGCACCATCTCCGGACGGTGTTCCTATTCTGGACCCGTCTGTGAACCACACTAGCCCATCCCAAGATCCCGTCCTTCCCTCCATCCAATCCTCCTTCGTACGAAAGAGGAAGTTTAGCTTCTCGTGGAAGCCTATCTCAGAGACCATCGGATCACCTGGCATATCTAGGATGGCTAGGTCCTCAGACAAGCCCTACCATAGGCCACAATGGCCATGACAGGAGCCATTATCCCCCACATCAGCTAATCTCATGGCCGCTCCAGGACACCTCCAGGGCCCTTGTGGGGGCCGTCCTCATGGCAGAGGTATGCTAATCTCATGGCCGCTCCAGGGCACCTCCAGGGCCCTTGTTGGGGCCGTCCTCATGGCAGAGGTATGCAAGTCGCAGTAATTTGACCAGCACTAGTCTGGACCCCTCATGGATTCTGGCCACCAAACGACCGCTCCATGCATGAGCATCGGAACGATCATCGTCCTATAGATCCACAGCATAGTTTTAGGTTCAACTGGGCACAGGCATCAAATAATTAAAACAACAAAGGTAATAAATAGTAGCAGATACCGAATGAGACTCAAGAATAAGTCAAGAGTCCACAAGGGCATTTCACACAACTATACTACCGTAATGCCAACACTGCGCGTCACAATGGCCGACTTTTGAGGAGTGTCCCTTGTTTAATAAAATTTATATCAAGGGAGAGGATAGTAAGAAGGTTGCGCACACACATCGCAGGATCTTCCCTTCCAATATTCAAACTAGTCAACCCCTTGCAATCTACAAGCGACATAAATAAGACTTTATTGCCTTCAATATTTGAATATCAATCCAATATCTTGTGTTGACCAATCATACTGGCCACAAAGAAAGTGGGGACTAAAACTTGCTCCTATATTGACTAACTACGTTCCAGGGCTCCGCCAAATCCTGACAGGCAATATTCGATAAGGATGCTAAAAATTCAGTCCGAGTTTTTATTTTTTTCTTATTTTCCTATTCCACAGCGTTGCACTACGACACCAGTAGATATACTCTATACCGCACCTGTAATATCTAATGATAATCAACAAGTTGCTCCAAGAGATGGTGCATTCAAATTAGAATTCACTACACTCATACAAGGTAAGTATTATAAAATCATTAAATTATAAGAGCATTTAAGTCTTTTTTGTTGTCTCTCGGAAGGAATTGAAACTCTTCTAGTTTAATATGTTTTATTAAACTCTATTACTATAATCATTTTTAACTTGTTCATCAAACACGAACTATACGAACAGTCTATATGTGGCCCCTACCCTTAGTATTGCCAACTCTCCATTAGTACCAACTGCTGTAACTTGAACTTACTATTTAATGTTACCAACTGTCTAACATAAAAATTTTCATGACTAATTTAATGGCGTTGCATGTTCTCGAAACAAAAATGCAGTTTAAGCACCTGAAGCTCACTTTATTTTAAATATTTACTTTCTTTACCTTCATTTAAGACCACCACATGTGTGACCCCCTTCCGCTTTTCCAGAGAACATTAAAATAAAAAAACATTGTCAAAACAGAAAGTTAATATACTACAACGAGATGTGGATATAAATTACTGGGTTCTAACCGTATTAAATTATAGAAGTATTAATACAGTACCTAATGTAGCCAATATATGATGATATAATTCTTTGAAATTTAATCAATATTTAAACTAATGATAGCCGAATGGTAGATAATATTCAACTTTAATTAGCAATAAAGTATACTATCACTCAATCATGAAGAATCAATTAAAAGATATGGTATGCTACTTGTCCGAAATTTTCATGATTACATCCCCGATTACACTCTAAAACTTTAGTCAAGATAACTAAATGGAAAAAGATTAAATTACTAATTGAACATCGAAAAACCATTTTCAAAGATAATGTAAACCAAAAAAAAGCAAAGACAGACGGTCAAGGAATTTAATCATTAAAGTCCATTTAATACAAGTAATGAATATAGATATAATGCATTAAAATTAGAATCCACTACACCCATACAAGGTGTGTATTTTATAAAATTTATAACTATATAAAGCATCATTGCTTATTTTGAATCACAGATGCTGAACAAGTACACTAGAAAGACAGTGAATGCCGCGTGGACTTCTGTACAAGTGGGAGCCGTATTAAAGCAAATCCATTTATAGTAAATACCAGCAAGGCTACACGTGGTATTCCTCGGAGCACTCTGCAAGTAGTAATGACACTTCAGGGCCTTCAATGGGACGGCATTCGGTATGTACTAAACAAGTAGAACAATTCGAAGCTTTATTATGAAAGTTCCAATCCTTTTTCACAAGATAATCAGACTACTACAGGTAAAGCATGGCTAAGGGATTTCTTCAGAGAAAATCAGAGGCAACTAGTATTAATAACTTACATCTGGAGACTATCCCATAACTCTCAGCAGCATGCCTAAATTCACTTTTCGCAGGCCCTTCGCTCGCTACGGGGGCTCAAGAAACCCAAACTAACCCAAACTAACCCAAACTAACCAGGTGCTAACCAAAACTAACCCAAGACATACTCAAAATCATGAAAAAAACTGTCTAGCAATCTAACCTTAAAAAAATAAAAAGAAACCGATGGGGTTTGAACTTGCGTTGCCGAAGTGAAGGATAACCATGCAAACTTCTAGACCATCAGAGGCATACAAATGATTTGTTACATCACGAAGTACATGAAAACAGCTGAATGCTGAGAGTTATCGGATAGTCGTCAGACATAAATGTATTAATAGTCTCACAATGTTTAATTCTGATGAGGTATCATGCTTTTACAAAAACTTGGTCACTGTAATGAACAAATATAGCAATTTCAACCTACCGGCATTATAATGGTTCAGAAGCATGTTAAAATATATATACAGAAAAATGTCAAAAAGAGTTGGCATCATAACCAGTGTTGAAAGAGGAAAAACAACAAGTATCATGTGGGCCATCAGTGCTTCAGCCATTTATATGTCGCCTTTATTCATCTATGCTCGAAAAAGAATGAATATTCAATTATTTAATAATACTCAACCAAATTCAATCCATGGATGGACAAATGTAAAAAATAAACGATAGAAGATACGGTGCTACTGCTGATTAATAGTCACCCTAATCACTGTATGCTTAATGCTTACACTTTTTGTAAGGAAAATTAAATTATTATGGTCATCATACCGCCGCACACATCTCATCGCATTTAGACGCTTCGTGGCTATACATGAAAAAGCATTAAGGGTTTCCAAGAAACAGGAGTAATTCCCGTGAATGACGACATGTCTCAGAAGATTTTGCTCTTGCTGTGGCATTTCTTTCTGAGTTTGACGAAACTCTTCTTCAACCCATTATCAACACTGGCGACAAAAAAAAATGTGAAACATGAACAAAGTGAAGCAAATCAAAAGTACAGGAAATAAAGATAATATCCAAGAACAAGCTGAAGTTTCGTTTCCGCAACATCATCAAAATGAAGCATATGCAGAAGTACAAGAAATTGAGGATAATATTCTTTTATTTATTTATTTACTTGTTTATAAAGAAATGCCTTAAGATACATGACTGTTAGCCTAAAAGTAAATACAAACTTAATAATCCCAGGTCCTACTCCTGGGTTTCTCAGCGTAATCTCGTGGATCATCTCGTTTATCTTCCTGAATAGCATCTCCTCTACGGTCATCTGTCCTATGGTTCCTGGTTAGCTCCTGTGTCCTCGTCATGTACCTGAAGAATCTCGTCGCTGCCTCCTGGATCCTCTGTTCTAGCGGCCTTGTCTCGGTTTCCCTGTACAATTGTCTGATCGTCTTCTAGTCCCTGGTTGTCCGTAGAAGTTTCCGTTCCAAAGTGAGTAGCTTCTGCATGTTGGTTTTTGCTGCGGAGCTCCAGGCCGCCGCGGCGTACATGGCTATTTGACTAACATATGTGTTGCACAGTCTGATCTTAATGTCCTTGTCTAGTCTTGATTGTGTTGTTATATATGGGTAGATGACTCTTGCTGCTACTCCTGCTCTGTTTCTGGTGTTTTGGAATAAGCTTCGCATCCAGTGCCACTCCTAGGTACTCCACTGTTTCCTGATCCTCTATCCTTGTCCCGCTGATCGTGCTATGTGTCCTGTCCGTCTTGGGCTTCTGATAAAGTTGAGGAGCTGGGTCTTGTCCACGTTGATCTTCAGTTTCGACTTCTTGAAATATTAACATAAATGTCTATCCTCTGGGTGGCCGCAGGTGTATACCGCCACGTTAGCCGTGAAGAGTGCTATCTGATTGTTCCGGTTCCTTGGTACGTCTCTGATGTAGATGTTGAACAGTATCGGTGAGATCACGCTTCCTTGAAGCAGACTTTGTCTTATTGTCCGTGTCCTGGATTCTGTCCCGTTGATCAGCGTCGTCCTGTGTGTTAAGTAGCTCGTGATGGCGGGCATGATCCTTGCTACGTCCATCTTCGTAGTAAAATAGTATTCAAGAACTAGCAGGTGTTAAATTTTCGGATCTAATACCGTTGCCAGGGCCATCAAAACTGATACTAGATGCCACAAGGAATCAGAAATCCAAAAGGAAACAACATTCGGAAATGTTTATATCCGTGTTTATGTGTGAGAAGAAGAACCAGATGCAACCTTAACTGCAAAATAAAGGGCTGAAAGATGGGGTGTCAACAAGAAGGAGATAAAACGCAAACTTGTGGAGGTAGATGATACTAACGTACCACTGAAGACCAAACCTGTTGATACTAGACTCATCATTATAGGAAATTGTATTGAAGATGATAAAGATGCTAGTGAAAAGGAAGCAGGCGAAAACGAAGTATCATCTGCGGTGATGTTGGAAAACATCGGTAATTTTGGCTGCAATGTTTTATTTATGGTATGGCATGAGCGGATAATGAACGCAGATATTTTATATGCGATTTCTGTGCATCTCATTGAGGCCACTGAAGATTTTTTTAAATATATATTATTTTGGATTTTGTTGCTTCTGCTAGTAAGCTTGAGGCTTTCAACAAAAATGATAGCCACAGGATTGCTTAGGGGTTCGGTATTCCCCACCTTTACCCTATCACGCGGACTTAAACCAATTTCAGCAATTAAAATTTATTGGCTGGCATTAAAAATAAAATCACCCTATTAATGCTCGAAAAGCGTGCGATTTTTTACTGCAACTCGTTTAAAAATTGGCATTAGCCGGAATCAAATGCTGCAATAAAAACATTACTATAGTAAATGGGTTTTCGACGCTTCTGGAAAGCAAATTAGAGTTTCTACAACGCTTGATTGCTACGAGATTGAAATACTTCGTCTCGCTACGATTTAGTAAAAACTCACGTTTTATTTATTAGTTAATTTATGGCCATATTAAGTCAAATGGCAAACGACATAAACTACCGGTCAATTGAAACGTTAAATCATTTCTTTAGCACTATTTTCAAAATTTACGTATCCCAATAAAATTCGTCAATAAGGTATTAATTTTATTAACTTATTTCTTGAAGTTGGTCATGCAAATTTTAGGGTGTTCTTGGTTTGCTCCTAAGGTGCTAAATTTATTTACATAAAAATATAAATGCAAATCCCTGAATTTGCTTTCTGGAAAACTCTCAACTACCATTGTATGGGGCAGCATATTCATAGCTTCTGTTAACCTGATATAAGACAACCGAAAGACATTGTTACATGTCAATTTAGTATTAAAACATCAAATAGAGTCAGTTAATTCACCTTTAATCCTACATCTATTATGCTAGTCCGTCAAGCTAAATATAATACTACTTACTCGTTTAGATACCTGCATGGCTGTCTTATGAGCTGTTCCAGGGAAAATTGAGAGTTCTCTAGTCGTATACGTAACTTGATTTTCTCGGACTGTTTGATAGGGTCGATCGGATTTTATGAACATTTTCACTGGCTTAGCACATAATCAACCAATAAAGCGTACTGTATTCTGGCCATTGCTATCGAGAAAACCTTTAAAGTTATTGGCATTTATAGCAGTGCATTTCAAGACATTTAATAATTCTCTTACCTTCCCGAATAATCACCTTCTCGATGATAATATACATTAAAACAGTCTCATGGATGTTAGAAATATTGGTTTGGGAGTTATTTTTCTGAACTTGTTTCAACATTTAATAGGAAAAGTCAAAATTCAGCCAATGCACGATATGCATTGTATCGTGAGTCAATGTTTATTTCTAATCTGATAACTTTCAGAGAAGATGAGACAGCTGACTTTGACAATAATTGTTGGTTGCCTATTAAAGAGTAACTTTGGAATGTTGCCAAGTGTACATGTTTCTCTAGCGATCCTCGTGCGATTTTGATGTGTTAGCGAAAGCCAACAAGAAACATAATTTATTGATATGCTACCATCGGTTTGATGTTAAAAGACTGTCTTTCTCTTTCGTTTGATGTGAGCAGGCAATATAATTTAGTGGTTGCGTTGTAATCCCGAAATTTGGCAACACAGCTGGGGTTGCTTCGAAGCTGGTTCCAACAGAGGCACAGGCTATTGGCTAAAGGCGCGTTTAGGCCTGAATTATTGCGCCGCGTGTTCATACTTTTAGCGTTTTAAATGTCAGGAGTTTAAAATGGCCGCGGGCCGGAATGAAGCAATTTCTGTTTGATTTGTCATGGCGGATAATGGTGTTATCGTCGGTTTTCTTTATCCAGCCCGCAATACATAGGATCATACAGCTCTAATTACGCTTTATTGCATATTGAGGATGCTATTAAATTTGATAGCAATCATCTTGTTGTAGGACAATGTAAAGCTCGCCTATTGGTCGATTTTTTTCTGGCCCTTGAACATTGAACCTTGGCGTTCGAGGTGAATGATGTTGACTTGACCTCGTTCTCATTCTTAGTAAACACTCCACAAAGGAGGTAGTACGTAAACCTGATAAAAAGTTTAAGAATTTCTAATTCGTCTTTACGGGGATAATCTTATTTCGGACAAGAGAAGTTAGCATAGTTACCAGTTTGGTGTACTGTGGGTTTGTTGGATTTTGTCAGAAGTCAAGATTTCTTTTTGGTAACTGGAACAAAATACACCATTTCCTTCATCAAGGGGTGTGTGCATGTAGGAGAGAGCCCGGTTCCCATTTGTCAGCGCCATCAAAACCCTGCGTAGTTAGGGCTTTTATTTGAAGCGACTTAAGTAGCTAACCCAGTCCCGGATCCAGAATTCAGATAAGTAAATCAATATGTCCCCCTTCTGGGCTCTTATGGGTGTAGTAGTGGAGTCAATAAATACACAAGGGAAGATAGGGTTTCAAAGTCCTGTATTGTTCAAATATTTATAAAAAATTGAAAAGCAAAGAAATATAAAAAATATACTCTATAATCTTATAAAGTAGTATACCACTATCTTACACTTTTAAACCTTAAGCTGTGTCCTATTGGTAAACAGACAACATAAATAAAAATTAAATTGCCAATTATTCATAATTATTGATATAATACATTTTAGAAGATGTGTGAGCCATAATGTGATAATGAATGATAATGAGCATAAAAACCACCATTGACTTTTAAGTATTATTTTATAATACGATATTAGAAAATTCTTAGCCTAAATCTATTTGGCATTATTTAATGAAAATTCAGGAAAGTGATACAATTGTCGTTCGAAACATATTCCACATAGTATGGCGTTGGGTTGCTAATTGTTCATAATTTATAAACATATTTTGTGACGTTTGGGTCATAGTATGATGATAAGTGATATGAGCGGAAAAACCACCGTCGACATTAAAAGTATTGTTTGTCTAATAAAATATTAGAAAATTCTTAGCCTAAATCTGTTTGATATGATTTAACAAAAATTATATAATTATCGTTTGAATGAAGTTCAAAGTTAAATAAGGCCCGACTCATTGAAATGATCAAAACAAGTCAGTGCGGTTGATTGCTTTTTATCTGGCGCCGACTGCAGCCATATAGTTACGGGAGGTCCAAATGGGCACTACCTTAAATTGCCACTGAGCGTTTATGGGTCCCAAGGCGCCTAGCAGCCTACGTTCAGAAGGCCGGAGGTGATATCGGTGGAGACCAGATGAGATAAGTCTAGTTTAAGTTTATGTTGTACAGATTTACTCAAAACACTTGTGATCTTTTTACATAATGTTATTGGCGTGTTATTAATATCTTCAGCGTTGTATTAGATGACGTATTTTATTTCTTCCTGTGTTGTGTTGATATCAATATACTGTTTAGGTATAAGCATAGCTTATGGAGGCTAATTTAAATAAGGATACCTCTGGTAGGATAATATTTACTAGTGTGGTTCAATTAATGGTCATAGTTTTTTATGTGATATTTTCCTTATTCTTACAATTTAATTTATATTGTGGTAAATGACAAACATTGTCGTTCCGAGTGATTAACTGTCTGATTGTAATAATTTTACATAATTGTATTTCATGAACTGACTCGTTAAGGTTTATATATGTACAGCTGCGAACACGTATACCATGGTAGACGCGCACAAGGTTTAGCAGTAATAGTATTATTCTGATGCATTTTATTACTAGTATGATGAGACGATAGATACCTTATGCATATTGCGTTTATTATTAATTTGTTGGAAGCCAAACGTGCTTAGGAAGACGGAGGGAGACCGCCAGCTCGCGATCATTTCGGCATGTTCCCGATGAGATAGAGGGCTGAAATTTTCAGAGAATGCAGATGGCGCAAAATGAATATTCAGTGCCCTGTGCCAAATCTGGACGTCTTACCAATCCCCCCCCCCCCCCCGTTTGGCCAGGGTAGGAGAGAGAAGAAAAAATTAAAATAATTAATTCCGAGAGAACGGGATGAGGTAGGGGGTCCAAATTTTTATGAGAGGTGTGGTACCTGGGGGGCTACCTTGGGCCATATGGGGGGAGACGGGGATCCACGTTAAGGGGGGAATTATGGGGAAAAACCGTTTTTTGACCGTAGCTCTGCAACGGTGCGTCTAAGCGAAATTCTGAGCTCGACAGGGTCCCCATACGTGGACCCTACGAGAGGAGAAAAAAAATTCACCCCATCCCCCCCTCCCCCGATTTTTCTTTGACAGGTAGAGAGGAAAAATTGACAAAAAGGGAGAACGACACTCGGAAAGTGCCCAAAAGGAGTTTATAATGAAACAAAAAAAATTTATAAAAAAAATTGAAGAAAAAAATGGAGGGGGGAGGGAAAAGCGTTTTTCGGTGAAAAAAAAGGAAAGGAGTTGAGCTACGAGATCCGGGATGGCAAAAATGGAAATAAAGATTCTTTTTTTCGTTTTTTTGATATTGACTTCCGGGAAAACGGGATGAGGTTGTAATAGTTCTGAAGTGTAAACTTTTTTTATGTAATATAAATTATCATGTTTGTGTACGATAGCGCAATAAATGAATATTGTATTTTACTACATAAATGATAGTACTTTTATACCAATAAATAAAGCAATTCGTGCGAAATTATTCCCTAACAATTCCAAAATATTCAAAAATGCACAACGTTAATGTTGAACTTCTGCCGGCACTCCCGGAGTGCAACCCGTTTTTTTCTATATTTATAAAATGACGATATGACAACACGTTAACGTCAAACCAAAGGAACGCCCAATAAACTTAAACCTGCACGAATGTACCGTCTTTTATTTGCTCTGACATACTTCAACCAAACAAGTGTAGTTGATAGTCGTTTGATTTTGAATAGCCCCTAAGGATTCTCACGATCGAGGCTCTTCTAGTTTGGGTCTGCGGAGTTAGATATTTCAAACTAGTGTCGCCCTGATCAAAACTAAATAATTTCACCCACTCCCATGCCAGCCGGAGCACATGTTGCGCTGGCCGCATGCTAAGGTTAGTTAACATCTTATTTATTTTATATTGCTAACTCATTTAAAAGGGTTTTACACGCAACAACATGCGCATTATAAATATCGAGTAGAACCTAAATTTATAAAGATTTGTGTCTTCTTTATCACTTTTCTCACCTGCGTAGATCGATCTGTATTTCTGGCTATATAGACCATCAGTGACTATGTTAGAAATGAGAAAAGCTACCACAGGTAGCTCTGTAGTCTTCAAATTTTGTGGCAAAAAATTAATGAGTCTCTAGAACACTTTTGCATTTTCTCTCTTTATAATAATTGTCGTTGTTTTAAACCCTACTCTCTGCTTCTTCGTCTTTAGATATAAGTATAACTTCCTAATGTAGCTCCCTTAAATATTTATGTCCTGAAAGCATATACGTTGCTTCCATATATACGCCTTTGACTTTTCAGAAACTTATGAATTATTTTGATTGTTAAGGTTACCCTGACTTCCTTCTAGTATCATTAAAAAATAACGGCATATCGATGACTCTCATTTCACGTGAATCTAAATTAGATACTCATCCGGCCCGACAATATTGAAAAATAATAAGAGAATCTGATCTTCTGATACCGTGATGTAACAAATAACGAAAGCGATAGCAGAAAAGGAATTCATTTGGTTCTCTTGAAAAATAGATGATGCTTATTACGTTATATTTTGCTTGAAAAACGCAAAGCATTTAATTACAAAGTTGGTGTCGGGTTTTATACGTTATATTTACGTTATATCTGGTGAATTTTTTATTTAATTTTTGTTTTGTGAAATAGTAATTTTTGCGAGTTGAACTTTGTTTAATAAATAAGCTGTGAACTTAGGTGCGACTTTTGTAACCAATATCCATTGAATTTTCGTATCAGAAAGCCAGCGGCTTTTGACATTTTGCCTAAACATAGTGGGACCACATTGGTAAAATTTTAAATTTATTATACTGCTCGTCTGATTAGGCTGACCTTAGCGGAGAAGGGTTTGGCTTTTTTACCTATTCTTTCAAAAATGCCACTGGCTCTACTTTACTCGATCTGTATTTTGAGACCAACAATTCTTAAGTTAGATTTGAAATCAGTGGCAATGGGGTTTTTAAGAAATAGTTAAATCCAGAGACTCACCAATGTGGGTTGAATCTAAACAATCACATAATTATGAAGGAAAAGGGGAACACACACCGCAGCTACATTATCCATTGTATTTTGTGAGAAGTAAGCTACATTTTGTTGTAGCTTTTTTTGGGGCTTCAAAAATATACACCTCTATAGAAATACTTGCCATTTTTTGAATCTCGCCAATTTCAGTTGTTGGGTTCGGAAGACCGTCAAAGAGAATGGTCAAGAAAACTATTGCTACCTAAATATTCCATTACTTGTGACAGTCCGTTTTTATCACTAATTGTAGCCTGTTGCGGTAGAGAATTTTAGGGGCGCCCCGGGTATGATTTTGTAGATCGATATTTAAATCTGATATTTAATTTGAGATTTTTCCTGCATATTCATTATAACCTCTGTCGTTTAGCGCGCCGTATGTTGAGAACCCATTTTCATTGGTTCGATGTGAAAGGCGACATTGGTAAGCTTCCTGCGCTGTTATCGCCTTGCAAGTGCGCGCGGTTCCATCATGGTTTTTCGCAAAGGAAGGTTACTTTCGAGTCCGCATTCCTGGGTGATTAAATCTGAGTTGATCTCAGGCATCCAGATGAGATTTCACCGATAATCACCGAAGAAATTCGCGTGCAAGCCATCTTGACATAGTTTTATTAGTTTAGCGGTGTAGATGCTGTCGTGTAGTGTACGAAGTTAGTGTATCCTCGTGTTAGGAGGGTTAATTCACCCCGCTGGAACTGCTGGAACGTTGTAATTCCCAAATCTCAAAATCCACGGCTGTCGGTAAGAAGATGGAACCACAAACTAACCACAAAATCTAGTGAAACATAATAAAGGAAAACAAACCTTGACGGTTGCGAGAAAATTACAGAAAAATAAGGGAAAACAACTGGAATATATGTGAGGGATACGCCCTAAATCCCTAGAGCACTACGAGAAGAAACAACAATGCAGATATCAACAAGTCTTAGAAGAAAATTAGCAAAAGGTTCTAGTTTTTTACTATTAAAGAGGAAGAAAAATTAAATAACTAATATTTATTCGAATTAACAGGTAAATAATACAGCAGCTGTATACCCCCCCCCCCCCCCCTCCTTTGACAAATATTCAAACCGAAAGTAGTATATCCATCTAACCAATCTAACGAGGATCAGAGGTAGGTTATTAACTAAGTTCTGGGGAACATGAAAGGAGCCTCCACGCGTACAAGAGTACACTATCATAATTCGTATTTCTTGTCGGCGTCCCCTGGAAACGTCTAGCATAGCATAGACGGCTAATCCTTTCAACACCGGACCACAGACTACAGAATATGAAGGCATATTCTATAGTAACCATTAACATTGAGGGAATCACGAAAAACAAAGAACAAATAATACTCTCAGAACTCTGCAGAGACTCCAAATGTGATGTACTTTGCATACAGGAAACCCACAGAGATCAAACCGCCTGCCGACCAAGCAGTGCTGTTTTTGTGTAGCCCCCCTCCCTAGTTCCTTAAGTGGGTACTACAAACGAAAATGGCATTGAAATAGCAACCGTTGAGATCGGGAAGTGCACCATAAAGCCCCCCAACCAAAATTTTACTTTCACACCTCCAAAAAATGTTTATTCACAACCTAACCGGCTTTTCTTGGCTTGTACTTTGGGGCTACAGGGATACCGACGCAAATGGGGACGCTGTTGAGGAATGGGCAGACTCTGATTGCCTCTCCCTAATCCACGACCCGAAGCTACCGCACTCCTTCCGGAGTAACATATGGAGAAGGGGATATAATCCTGACATATGTTCTGCAAATGACAACATTGAAGATAGATGCACCAAAATTGTCTACGACTCTATACCGAAAACACAACACAGGCCAATCGACATAAACGTCTACTCAGCTGTCAGACCTCAAACCATAGCTTTCAGAACTTTGAAAATGCTAATTGGGAACTCTTTGCATCCACCTTAGACTCTGAGATACAGCACATACGCCCAAAACCGGAAAACCACGAAACATTCGTACGACTGTTAAAGTCAGTGTCAAGAAGAACCATCCCCGAGGTTGAAGAGAGCACTATGACCAGCGAATCAAAACGTCTAATAGAAAAGTACCAAAACATTTATGACAGGAACCCTTTTTGCGATGAAACCATAGAGTGCGGTATGAGTCTAATGCAACAGCTCAGCAAAGTAAGACAAGAAGCATGGATCAATACGCTGGAGGAAATGGACATGACACATAGCAGGAAGGTTGCGTGGAAACTCGTAAAAGAACTCAATGGTGACCCAAAGGAACAAAAACTACCTTGCAAGGTTACAGCAGACCAATTTGCCACCCAACTGCTACTAAATGGCACAACTGACAAACACACTGAAGCCCAAAAAATATACAGAATCCCAGCTACAGAAACTAATCACCTTGAAGCACCTTTCTCTACCAAATAACTCAACAACGCGATAAATACAATGAAAAATGGGAAAGAGGAAAGGAATCGATGACATCTTTGCGGAACAACTTAAACACATGGGACCAATCGCTAGGAACTGGATCCTACGGCTATTCAACCACGGCTGCAGAAGCTGCAAAATTCCAAAACTATGGAGAAAATCAAAAGTCGTTACCCTGCTTAAATTAGGCAAAGACCCAGAAACACCAGTAGCTACAGCTCCCCTTCAAACTTTACGAAAGGCTTATTCTATCAAGGATCGAGAAAAGCGTGGATCGACTACTTATTCCATAACAAGGAGGTTTCAGACCCGGCAAATCATGCACTGGACAGGTCCTTGCCCTGATAGGGCATACTGAAGAAGGCTTTGAAGAAAAACGTGTGACTGCCGTCGCTTTTGTTGATCTTTCAGCAGCCTATGATACAGTGAGGCAGAGAGCTCTACTCTGCAAGATTTTAGAAACGCTCAATGACCACCACCTGATGAGAGTCGTAGCATCACTACTGCACAATCGGCAGGTGCTTGCTAACCAAGAAGGAATAACCGTGGCCCAGTACTGGGTTGAAAATTTATAATACTGAGGTCCGGACACAATAAAGTAAAGTATAATAACCAAGTTTTTACATACAAAACTGCAAGTAAATTTAATTATTGTAATATAAATAAGCAAAGTTAAACTAATGTCACAATTATTGTTATTTTATTTGTTTGATGGATCTAAGCGAGCCAATAGATTACCCACTAAAATAAACACAGTTACAAAGAGCTGGAGGACAATATAACAAAAATGATGATCACGGTAGCCACTTACGGCCACAGCGGTGTTATAAAAGCCAATACATATTATGTATTAATAATCGTATGTATAATTAATTAATATGAATAAATGCTGCAACTGAAGGTCCAGTAAACTTATTAACAACAAATCAAATAAATGAATTTAAAATTAATTAACCCAAGAGGTTAATACTCAATATTTCTTACCACAAATTATAGAATCTTTACAGAGGCAAAGGGGTGTATGGGGCGAAGGTAAATATTACCAGCTCAAAAGTAAATGGTACTAGCGCAAATGACATTCTCACCTGCTCGTGTGATAACCAATGTTATCCAGTATACCCTGCTAGATAACTGACGAGGCTCTGACGACCGAATATCTGCCAGAATAAGCAGACTCCTCTTGCTGGCCAACAGCTGCGGGTGGATGAGCCGGTAAGAGTAAGGGAACTAACTTGTCCTAGGGATGAGAAATCATACCTAAAGGCGGATAAATTAAAGAAAAATGATCAACGGCATGTGGATGCAGAAGGCAAGGGTAAACCACTACATTAAGGACTGTAAGTGTATTCTTAGTACAATCGTATACAGCAAAAACGAAATATTCCGGAGTTATTAGTTCCCCAATCGGATCTCCGGGGGAATAGTGGCGAACAAGTTTATGAACTAACCCAAACAGTATGAAGATCGGAACGTGGAATGCAAGAAGTGTATGTTTGCATCAGGAAAACTGGACATCATTGTAAAGGAAATGTTGGGACTAAATGTAGACATTTTGGGAGTTATTGATGTGAGATGGCCAGGAAGTGACAGCTGCGCAACAAGTAACGGCACATTCTATTATTCTGGGATGGAGTTGGAGTGATTTTAAATAAAGGTTTTGCAGCCTCGGTTTTAAATTTTATACCTTACTCAGACAGAGTCATCATGCTTCAACTTAAAACACATGCAGGGAATATGAACATTAGACAGACATATGCACCAACAGCGGATAAGGAGGACGACGAAGTTGAAGATTTTTATGCTGAGCTTGATGACATCTTTAGAAGCATAAATAGTAATAATATCACAGTAGTTATGGGAGATTTCAACGCCAAAGTAGGCAAAGTCAAGGTCGAAGGATACACAGGGAGTGTTGGCCTGGGAGAAAGGAATAATAGGGTGGATCGACTGGTAGAGTTCTGTCAAGTTAGAAATCTTATGATAACAAATACCTTCCTCCAACTACCAAATTGTAAATTGTATAACTGGATTTCCAGGATAACCTACGAAATACAGTTAGAAATCAAATAGACTACATCCTCATTAACAACCGCTACAAGAACACAGTCAAAGCTGCAAAAACATACCCAGAGGCTGACATTAACTCCGACCACAACCCAGTTATAGCTGAACTTATTATAAAGATGAAAAAGATTACAAAACGTCTTAACAACTACATAGAGCCAAAACTCCTTAAGAATCGTGATATCCATGACACAGCTAAGAAAGAGAACAACGAATGTATGAGGGACATTAACACATCGAATGAAGTCAGTGTGGAGGAAGAGCGGAAGCAAATTCAAACAGGGTTAGACACAACAGCTAAAAAACATCTAACTAGAAAGAGAACCAAGAAAAAGCCCTGGATATCATCAGAAATTCTAGATCTTATGGAAGAGAGAAGAAAGAGTAAAGACAATAAATATGAGTACAAAACACTACATAAGACAATACAGAGAAAAATTAATGAAACAATAGAAGAATATCTAGCAGCTCAATGAGAGGAAATAGAAGTACTAGAAAAGAAATTTGACAGCTTTCACATGCACAAAAATATGCAACAGGGTCAAGACAGCTAGTAATATTATCAAGGATGCAAATAGACGTATAATAACTGACGTGGAGGATAAACTTGAAGGTGGAATGCATGCCTGTCAGAATTCTTCCATGCTGAAAGACCTCCAAAACCGGTTTTAGAAACAAGCAATATGCACCTATGAATATTAAGAGCAGAAATAGTATATGCTATGGAAACTATGAAATCCGGGAAAGCTGCTGGTCCTGATCAGATACCCATAGAGCCTATCAAACTCTTTGATAATGATGTGATTGATATCCTGCTGAACCTTTTTAATCGCATTTATGATAAAGGAGAAATTCCTAAACAATGGCTAACATCCACTTTTGTGCGAAGAAACCAAACCCTAGAGAATGCTCAGATTACCGAACCATCGCGCTTATGGATCACACTTTAAAGTTATTCTTGAAGATCATCCACCAAATAATTTACAGAAGATTTGAGGAAGAGATAAGCAACACACAATTTGGATTCCTCGAAGGACTTGGAACACGAGAGACGCTTTTTGATATTAACGTTCTTTTCCAGCGCTGTCTTGATATAAACCAAGAGGTGTATGCGTGTTACATCGATTTCGAGAAAGCCTTTGACAAAGTGAAACATGACAAATTACATCGGCTGCTCGTCAGTAAAAACATTAACTCAGACGATGTTAGAATAAGTAGTAATCTATATTGGGGCCAAAAAGCTAATACAATAGTAGAAAATCAACCAACTGAAGAAATGGAGATTTGTCGTGGTGTGAGACAAGATTGCATCCTATCGCCGCTTCTCGTTAACCTATATAGCGAAGCTATTTTTAGGAAAACCTTAGAAGACGAGTCAGTGGGAATAGTTATAAATGGAGAGGTGATTAATAATATGAGATATGCTGATGACACCGTCTTGTTAACGAGCAATCTCGAAGATACCCAGCACCTTTTGGAAAAATGAAATGAGCGATGTAATGAATACGGACTAAAAATTTACTTTAAGAAAACCAAGTTGATGGTACTTACAAAGTTACCATAGAATCTAAACCATGTGAACCTGATGGTGGAAAACACCACGATAGAGAATGGGCCGACATATAAATATTTAGAAACTTGGATAGAACAAACGGGCGATCAAGCAAGAGAGATAAGAAGACTCAATACAGGTCGATCACCCCAGTTCAGAAATAATCGTTCTGGGAGACTTCAATGCCCACAACACCAACTGGCTCAAACATCACAACAAGACCGACAACGAAGGTAGAGAAGCTGAAGCATTTGCCATCAGCTGCGGGCTTACTCAACTTGTAGACGAACCAACTCGAATCTCAGAGAGGGGCGAATTCGCCGCCCTCCTGGATCTTTTTCTGACCACCAATCCTGACCAGTACAAGGTTACAGTTGGTCCGCCATTAGGTACCTCCGACCACAAACTTATTACAACGGTTTGTGAATTGCCACTCATACAGAAGGATCCACCATTGCCTCGCAAAATCTGGCATTACAATTCTGCAAACTGGGACGATCTGAGGCAATTTTACCTAGATTTTCCTTGGCTCGACGTCTGCTTTGCCACTGACGACCCGTCAGACTGCTGCGAAGAGGTCATGCAAGTAATCTCCTCAGGAATGGAAGCATACATCCCAAATTCCATCAAGTTACCATCAAAAGGAAAGCCCTGGTTCGACAAAAGATGCGAAAGAGCTGTAGGAAGGAAACAGCAAGCCTATAAGTACTGGCAGCAAAATCAGACCGCTGAAAATCGCAATTATTTTATCGAAGCGAGAAACGAGTGCAAGCTTGTGATCGACGAAACTAAGGACAAACACAATCAAAGGATCAGGAATAAACTTTTGCAATGCCCCAGTGGCTCCAGAAATTTCTGGTCGGTAGCAAAGGCAGTAAGTAACAACTTTACAAAAACGTCTCTCCCACCTTTGACGGATGAACGTGGCATCACGGCGACTACAGCCAAAGAAAAAGCAAACATGCTCGCCAAAATGTTTTTATCGCACTCTACCTTAGACGTGCCCCAAAGCAAGACTCTCCCCACTATACCGAACATCAACACCACCATGGCAGAAGTCAAGTTTTCCCATCGTGATATTCGCAAAATCCTTAAAGAACTAGATACGCAAAAGGCATCAGGACCGGACGGAATACCTGCCATCGTGCTAAAGAACTGCGCCAACGAACTAACACCTGTTTTTTCCAGGCTTTTTTCTCTTTCTTACAGAAAACGCATTTACCCGTCCACTTGGAAAGTCGCTCGAGTGCAACCGGTTCCAAAAAAAGGCAAGAAAACCACGCCCTCAAACTATCGCCCGATTGCCTTGCTTCCAATAATCTCCAAAGTCATGGAACGTGTAGTCAACCAGCAACTACTCAAGTACCTCGAGAGCAACAGAATAATCAGCGATAATCAATACGGCTTTCGCAAAGAGAGATCGACAGGAGATATATTGGCCTATGTCACTCATATATGGAGTAGGGCAATTGAAAACTACGGAGAGTCTCGAGCGATTGCGTTGGATATTTCAAAGGCATTCGACAGAGTTTGGCATGACGGACTGCTCAACAAACTGTCGTCCTTGGGACTGCCCGCCTCTCTCTGCAGCTGGCTGGCCAGTTTCCTTAAGAACCGATCCCTACATGTTGCAGTCGATGGACACATCTCGGACACATTTACCATCAACGCGGGCGTGCCTCAGGGCGCAATACTTTCACCAACTCTGTTCCTCATCTATATTAATGACCTGCTGATCGAAACGAATAATCCTGTTTACAGTTTTGCAGATGACAGTACCCTTGTCTCCCACTTTAGATCAGAAAAACCCTTACCAGCGACTGAGACTCATCACCGCAGACAGGAGCAGATTACAGCAATTAATCAAGACCTGGAGAAAGTTCAAACTTGGGGCGACCGAAATTTGGTCCAGTTCAATGCAGCAAAGACCCAAGCAGCAACGTTTACTAAGAGGGCCAATACAGCGGGCCCTGACATCATTATGGCAGGATCGACCATTCCTTCATCCTCGTCAATCGGGCTGCTGGGTGTCTCGGTCAACAGCAATATGTCATGGCATGACCATGTTGCTAACATCGCAAAATCAGCCTCCCAGAAGCTTGGTGCGCTATTTCGCAACAAGAAACTCTATACACCGCAGCAGTTGCTCTTGCTGTACAAAGCGCAAATAAGACCGTGCTTAGAATATTGCTCACATATCTGGGGTGCCGCACCAAGCATACCCTAAAGCTGCTGGATTCCATTCAGAAGAGGGCTGTGCGTCTCGTCGGCGATCCGGAGTTGACCCGGAATCTGGATAGTTTGGAACATCGCAGACATGTGGCCGAGATGTCTCTGTTTTACAGATACTTTCACGGCAGATGTTCCCAGGATTTGGCCCACATAATCCCGCCCCTGGCAACTCCTGTCAGGCAGTCCCGACAGACGGCAGGAGCGCACCAGTTCGTCGTACATCTAGAAACACCTAGAACATCGCTTTACCAGAACTCCTTTGTCTGGCGCACTGCATCACTGTGGAACTCACTTCCAGGACATCTGTTTCCCACTAATTACAACCTACAAATATTCAAGAACCGTGTCAATCAACATCTTCGCACACACACCGCTCGTCGAGCGCCATAGGATCTACCTTTAGTGTGTGTGCCACTGCCATAAAAAAAAAAAAAAAAAAAAAAAACAAGAATAGGAATAGCCAGAACAACATTTATAAAGATGAAAAATTTATATACGAGGCGGGATAAAGATTTGGAACTTAGGATGGGGATGCTTCGTTGTTAGAGAGTCCAAGGAAAAATTAGTGGTAGGCGGAACATTAGCAGACGCCGTGTGTCCTGGCTAAGGAACCTAAGGGATTGATTTAATTGTAGCAATGTTCAACTGTTCAGAGCTGCAGTCAACAAGGTCGGGATTGCTATGATGAGAGCAAACCTCCGATACGAGATGCACTATAAGAAGAAGAATAGTGGCAAAATCAGACTGTAAAACCGCAGACCCCCAGGATTTGGCCCTCCTCTTCCCGCCCCAGCAGCGCCTGTTCGACAGTCACGACAGACGGCAAGAGCGCACCGGTTCGTCGTACAAGTGGAAACACCTAGCACGTTGCTTTAAAATAACTCCTTCATCTAGCGTACTACATCACTGTCGAGCTTACTCCCAGGACATCTGTTTCCCACTAATTATACCCTACATCTATTCAAGAACTGTGTCAATCAACATCTTCGCACACGCACCGTCGTCGAGTGCCATAGGATCTTCCTTTAGTGCGTGTGCTATTGCCGTAAAAAAAACCAAGACTGGGGCTAATTTATATACATCCAACCTGTGTAGGTAAAGTTATGGTGTCCAACGTGTTCGGGCAGATTTTGAGTATTCAATTTTGAGAATCAACGTGTTTGGTGTAGCAATGCAATTAAAAACATTTTTTTTTCGGAAAAATCAACAAAAATTCATGATATTGAATGAATACTAAAAAAATTGTAAAAATAGGACTCTTTTTTTCGCTTTCATATTAAAAATACCCAACTTGTATCCAACATAACTATTAGATTTTTAGTTATTCTTCAGATTTTTGTAAAATAATTGTCAACCGAAAAAGTCATAATGTAAAAAATAAAAACACTGGCTGAATTAATCAAACATTTACAACAGAAACTTTTTATTTGGACAAACCGAACAAATGGTAGACACTACTATAGGACTCACCCTGGTACACTAAGATCCAGAGGCAATGAACCCATACAATTGTCGTTGACTTTATCATCCTTTAACTTCGTTTGAAACCCAACAATTTCAGTTAAAGCGAAATGCTTCCCATCATATAAAAACAAATGGCAGATGCCATTATTGGCCTCGCCCTTGTACTTGAACATTTCGGATATGTTTATCCAGAGACTTATAAAATGCTCAAACAAAGTAATCATTAGCTAAGCACAGAATTAATTTAGAGTCCCCGTTTTAGGTTCAGTTTTCTTTCAAGATAGCCGTGGGCGGTCTTTGCGAAAACCCTTGCCTTTAACATCAATCAATCTCAAACGATTTCTAACGGCCAGAGAACCAAAGCAAGTAAAAGGCTTAGAAAATAAGATAAATAGGTACAGAGACTTTCGCCGCTTTGAATTGAGCCAAAGAAAACATCAAAATGCCTATTCAGTATGACCTGACCATAGAAACTGATCAACCAAGAAGTTAAGTAAATTCTGAAGATAGTGTTTCCCAAGAGACGATAGACAGATTATATGAAGCTATTTTGCCGTTCTATCCCTGCACAAAAAATTACACTTGTTAGACATATAATTTCCGATGCTGGATTCTTATGTGTACAAGAAAAACACAATTTCAAGAAAAATCCATATTATAAATAATGTATTAATCCTCCAATTTAGATTAATCTAATTCGACTGTCTCAATTTAGAGTGTTTTATAAATTTTTTATAAATTAAAACGGAGCTACCGCGGCATCGACGCGACGTGCCTATCTTCTCGTTTAACTTGCAAAAACATTCTAAATATTCATGAGCAGTTAAAAATTTTATTTATCTTCGCAGAAGTACGCGTAAACAAGAAAAAAATATATATGCTTTTGATTTTAATGGTAACTGAGTATCTATGTGGGCAATACAAATTTGTAATCGGCTAGTTAGCAAAAAATCTAAAACCCCGCCAGCAACGATGGCAATTATGGAAATGTGACATAAAGTATAATATTTGTGAGAAAAGCGGTCGGAACGTCGATTTTTATTTTTATTTGCGCATGTAAAATCAACTTAATATGTTAATCAAAAAGTAATTTATTTGACTATGTAACTGTCGCTTAAAATTATAAGAACATGACGATAACCTGTGAGATAAACAGGGTGATAAGCCCGATGAGGAAAAATATTGCCACTGCAAAAAAAAATATAATTCTCAAAAAATATTAAATTCTTCAAATATAACTCGTGCTTCATGGAATGTTATTAATACAACAACTAACTTTCTAAATCGCAGGTCAAATTCAGTCCCTAATCTAATCACAGATAATGGAATTAATATTACTGGTAGTGAAAATATAGCGAATAAATTTAATGACTTCTTTGTGGACTCAGTGAGAAAACTTACAGCTAATTTTCATGCCCCTACAAGCATAATCATGCCTGGCAGTAGTCTCTCTCACTCTCTATTCTTATTTCCTATGACTGAGAGTGAAACACTCGGGCTTGTAAAATCAGTCACATGCAAAAGCTCAAGTGGAGCAGATGAAGTCCCTTGTAATTAGTTGGTTAAATGTGTTATTAATATTCTTTCTCCATTGACCCATCTTGTCAATTTGTCCTTTGAGTATGGATGATTTCCAAAAGAATTAAAAACAGCACTTATTGTACCTCTACACAAAAATGGTGATACTTTTCTGGTTGAAAATTATAGGCCTATTGCTTTATTATCTGTGTTCTCAAAAATTTTTGAAAAATCCTATTAAAAAGACTTGTCACATTTCTCGAAAAATTTAACATTTTATCATGCCATCAGTTTGGTTTCAGGGCTGGACTCTCAATTGCAGATACTATTATCTGCTTTTATACCTCTATTTTAAACAATTTTAATATAAAATTGAAAACTGCCGGTATTTTCTTTGATTTTACTAAAGCCTTTGATACTGTCAATCACACTATGCTTCTGAGTAAAGCTTTTCATTATGGTGTAAGAGGATCTGCCTATAAATGGCTTGACTCATATTTGTTAAACCGAATCCAGGCTGTAAAGCTAAGGGCAAATGGTCAGGTGACATTTTCTAACTGAGGAGAGGTTAAAACTGGTGTTCCTCAGGGACGTGTCCTTGGTCCTTATTTTATTTCTGATTTTTATTAATGATTTGCCTTTTTTAATTGATGACAGTTATATCACCTTATTCGCTGATGATACGTCGGCAATTGTCTCAGGTCACGACTACCAGTCTCTTCATGTGCGAGCTAGCAAATACATAGCTGATCTTTTCTATTGGTGTCAAAGAAGTGGTCTTTGTCTTAACAGTCTTAAGGCAAATTTTTTCCTTTTCACACCTGTTCGAGTTGTCCTGGATGGAAGCTTGTTACTCAAGGAGGGTTTAAATACCATAATTCAACAAGACTCGTCTAAATTTTTGGGCATTATCGTTGATAAGCATTTGTCCTGGAATGAACAGGTAGACTTAATATGTCGCAAATTAGCTCGTAGTAACTATGCCATTTTTCAGCTTAGGGATTTTGTAGATACTTACACCCTTAAAACCTTTTATTATGCCGCAGTGCACGCTACTTTGGCCTATGGTTTGTTAGCTTGGGGTAACTCCTGCACTATTGAAGGGGCATTGATTTGTCAGAAACGTATTATCCGTACCATGTTTAGAGTTCCTTATAGAGAGTCATGTCGAGAAACCTTTAGAAAGGAAAAAATTCCTACAGTCATAAACATATATATCCTTCAGTGTTCATGTGAAATTTTCAAAAAATCCACGAATCTTGTTAAATTTGGAAATATTAATTATTATAGGACTCGAAATGCAGACAAATTATATATAATGTGGCAAGGTGTGGCAACACTGCACTGTTGTTGTTTGTTTTCTGGATAAAATTGCGAGTAATTCATAGCCGTTTTCATTCAAAAAAGCCGAAAAACTAAATAGTGCAAATAGATAAGATCTAAAGAGTGTGTGGAAGTGTGCGTTACATCAAATTCGGCGAAAAAGTGACGAAAAACCATACTTTGTTTTGAACTGCGACATGCTATAGACTAAAAAATAGGCTGCAACGTTGCCACGTTTAGGCGAAGAAAATTCCAAATATGGACGGAAATGAAATAAAATGTCTTAAGTGCTCAGAGGAAATAAAAGAAAAAGAATGTTATGAATGTGACTGTTGCCTACAGAAAATACACAAACAATGCATGACGCTGTCTTCGTCGGAAATGCGAGTGATTCCGCTACAAAAACGTATGCTGATGTTTATATGTGATACCTGTAGGGGTTTGTTTGCCAAAATGCCCTATATAATTAAAACACTGGAGGCTTTCAAAAATGATTTTGAAGAGTTTAAAATTAAAATGGAGACGTCTAGAACCAATGAGATCAAAATTTTGCAACAAACAATAAAAGATTGTACATCAAAACATTTTGAAGCTCCAATAACCACTCAAACTTATGCAAGTGTTACAGATGGAAATAGGCATATTAATAAACAGATTAATAACATCCCGAATCTTATAATTAAACCAAAGAAACAACAAAACTCTGAAAAAACTAGAGAAAAATTATATAATGCCATAAAGCCAGCTGAATTGAAAATTGGCGTTAAAAACACCAGGGAGACAAAGACTGGTAGTGTAGTCATAAGCTGCCAAACAAAACTAGAAATAGAAAAACTAAAGTTAGAAGCTGAGAAAACTTTGGGCAAGGAATATGATGTGCATCTGACTAAATTGAAGAAGCCAAGAATAAAAATAATAAGATATGAAGGTGAATCTACTGGAGAACAAATCGAAGCAGAACTCAGAGAACAAAATGCATTTATAACTGAAGAGGATGAGCTAAAAGTGACTTACATCAAACATCACAAACATAATAATTATGGAACAATTTTTGTGGAGTGTGCACCAGAACTTTTTCACAAGTTCATTAATGAAAAAAAGGTTTATATACAATGGCAGCGCTATAGAGTGTATGAGGACATTAGTATTCCGAGATGCTTCAAGTGTCAAGATTTTTATCATAAAAACAGTGACTGCAAGAATAAAATTGTGTGTGAATATTGCATGGAGGAACATGACTCCCGTGAGTGTCCAAAAACAATAAAAAAATGTAAAAATTGTGTGACTGCAAATCGAAAATTTGGAACTGACCACAATGCAGACCATGCTGCTAGTTGGTTCGAGTGTCCTTCATATAAGTACCTACTTGACATAGTAAGAAGTAAAATTGATTACGGACAGTAGCAATGGCTGCTCAATTGGAAGCGGAAGTACTGGAATGTCTGGAGGAGGACATGGGAGAGAATCAAATCAGCCTTTCACAGGAATGTATAGACAGTAATACTCTTAGAGGTAAAATAAATATCGGGGGAAAATTCTTAAATCTGTTGCATGTTAACATAAGAAGCATTAAAAAAAATTTTGATCATTTTCTTGTCTCATTGAATGGCTTTGATCTGCTTTGCTTTGATGTTATTGTGCTTGGAGAGTGTTTCCAGCTTTCTTGCACACAGAGTAATCAATTTAATATTCCTGGTTATATCATTCATTACAATAATGCTAATTATAATAAAAATGATGGAATCATCATTTGTGCTAAAGAAAATCTTAACGTGCAAATAAATGATATTAAACTTACTAGGTCTTTAGTAACATTGAGTAGGATCACATTTATTATTGATAATGTTTCTGTGGGCATCACCTGTATATACAGGCCTCCTGCAACTAATGAGAGGTTATTTATAAGGGATATGGGGGATTATTTTGGCGAAAATTTAAAGAGCTTGATTGAACTGTTTGTTGGAGATATTGTAATCTACTAAAATGCATAAGCTACTAAACAAATATCACCCTGTCGCAAGTTTGCACTTGAACTTGAAGATTGTTATATAAACATTAAAGGCAAACTATAAACAACGCGAGCAATCAACGGGAGCGACTTTGAACCTTATGCATGCAATGATCGTCACTTTGTTTTATATAAATACGCTACCGAATCCTCAGTTCGGCAGACTTTTGGTCTCACCTACAACCAGCTCCAGGGTTAGCCACATGGCTGCTTTTGGTTCAATCCGCTCTTTGGTTAGTCACATGATTGCTAAAGTTCTAATCCTTTTCCTACCCCAAACCTAGATCTTGGTTAGCCACATCGACTGCTAAGACTAGGGGTTTCATTAACCACAGTAGAAAAGTCGAGTCTGTTAAAGTTCTTCGAGTGAAGTTTCTAAGTAGTCTGTCAAGTAGTTCAAAGTGTAGTGTCCAAGTGCTCTTAAATACCTTAACATTAAATAAAACGCAACGCAACATAATATAAACTATATTTACAAAGCAGTGACCAAAAAGACCTATAAACAATTCATCAAACATACCTCAAGTCGAGAAAGCATGCGCACCGTAGTAATCGGGTATAATAGAATCTCATTTTCTCTGACCAATAATTGTTGTTTAAGTTCTATCGTTAATACATTGTTATTGTTATAAACTAAACGTGCTTACTTTATCATCTCTTCTTACCTCACGTAACGCGATCCCGGTCTACCTCAGTTACCCCCCCGGCACGCTAAACAAGGCGTGTCCTCACGAGTAGAACATTCAGTGGAAGGGTAAAGGAAGCATTGAGACCCCGTCATTGTACTAATCGCGACAAGGCCCTTCTCTGATAAGTTATTCTCTAAATAAACCCGCTACCCCCTAAACTACTCGTGACACGTGGTGGAGGCGCCGAAGCTACCCCTGAAACTATAAATTATAATACAATTAACAAAAACTTTATAAACTGTACATCTCGCTCTCAAATCATGCGCGACCTAGTGTACTCGGGTACAGTCGCCATCTCTATTACATTTTTTGACAAGAGACATCGTGAACATTTTATCGTTAAGTCGTTTCGCAATAGACGACGTCATTGATATTAGAACCACGTGGTAGAGGTGTGCCGTAATTTACGTTAGAAAAATGATAGGTCAAGAAAAACAATTAAATTATAATTGAAATATTCAAATCACGCGCCTGTAATCTTTCGCGCAGTGTTGTTGGGCAAATAAAACTAATGAAACTCAAACATTTTTATTTACAATGATAAGGCAATTTTAAATTACGCGCGTTCAAGCTACGTCCATTGCTGCATACACGTTGCCATCTTGCGGCGGAAGCTAAAAGCTGCAAGGCCATTGAATCCAAGCGCCACCGCTAGTTGGGAAAGGTCAAGAATAGAACCGCATGGTGTGACCAAGGCCAGGTCCGTATCTGCAAGAAAAAAGATAATAAATTAAATACAACTGATTGTTAAATTAAAATGGAGCAATACAACAGATTTGTATAGGAGAAACTAAAGGAAACAATGGAGCAAGAAGCAGGAGAAATTAGTGAAGATGACAAGGATAAGAAAAATAAAATTATGTATGGAACAAGTACGCAAATAAAATAAGAAACTAAAGAAGAAACAAGCAAAAACAAAAATGGGAGGTGGGATCAAAGTCTCAATGTAAATAAAAGTTGTACATAGTGAAACATAAATAAGCATGATATATATCCAAGTGTTATTAAGACAAATATATAGATAAAAACACTCAGCAGATAGAAACAGATTAAGGAACTATATATAAATAGACAACTATGCACATAGCATAGTATATAGGAGGTATGAAGAAAAAAGAAGCTAGAATAAGTCGTGTTAAATGAATATTAATGAGAAGATTAGTAAACTATGTGTGCAAAATAAATAGGTGAAAATAAGGTGATGATATTCATAATAAAGCACAAGTAAATGGCCCAGTTGCAGGATTATCGTGTTCGAGAAAAGCAGGAAAACTGAGTTGCCATTAATATTGTGTATTGAGAGTATATACACGAGGAATATATGTGTATACGAGGAAGTATTATAAAGTAAAGTGTTCTCCGGCCTAAATAAGACTGAAACAGTCAGATTATCTTAATGATAAGCAAAGAATTTAGGCATCGGAAAGTGGAGCGTACGGACTGAAATAGCTATACTGACAGTAAGGATGTTAGCAAAAATTTTGGTACCGCAGAAGCTCAGATAAAATGTTTACATAAGCAAGAAATGTTTATGTAAAACATGAAGAATATAGTAGAAGCATACATAAGTTGAAAAGTTGTTTATGTAAAGTGAGAAGAAATATAGAAGAAGATGTTTTAAGAAGCATACATAGTGAGGCAATATATAAGCAAAAGTTGTGTATGTAAAGCATACATAAGGTGAAATAATGGAGAAATGTTTAAGCAAAAGATGTTTATATAATGTGTGTTTAAAAGAGAGCATGCATGGATATATAAATAATATAATGTCTTATATTTTGTACATAAAGCTTGTCACATAATGAAGCTTAGATAGATAAGAATAGATACATAGATAGTTAACTTATCACTGCCTCGTGATAAATAAGGAAATAATGTAATAACTAGTCCCGTAATCATAAGTATGGATATGCAGAGAATAAAGTGTTCACATAAAGTATGGAAAAAGCGTTGCATACATAAGGTGAAAACATTCGAGAAATAATAAGGGAAAATTGTTGGGAAGCATACAGAAGTTGAAACAATTGAGGAAATAAATGAGTTTAAAAATTAAGCATACATAATAAATAAGAGAGTAGTAAATACGGAAGAGATAGAAAAAGCACAGATTAAGTAAAGAATAAGGAAACCTAAGATATGGGAATGTAATATAAAGAAATTAGCAATAAAATAATAAATATAGGTGTATAGAGAAACAATGTAAATATATCAGGAAGATGAGTTAAATAATAAGCTATAAATAACATATTTCAAGTTACCAGATCCTTGCAAGTTTGGCCCAATCATCTCAGAAGGTACAGATGTGCAAATGCGTCAGCAGTCCCTCGAGTATTCAGAAACCAATGCAAATAACTATCCAGTAATGGGTTACGACAGAAGTATCCAAGGTCTGCAAGAATCCAGACCTAAAAAGCGAAGATATGCTTAAGAAAAATTTAACAAAAAAAAAAAAAGATGAGAAAAGAGCATTACAATCTCAAAAGATATCTAAATATTGTGAGATATTTGGAGTCAGATATAAATTATAACACAACAATGAAAACAGCAGCAGCAGGACATGCAATATCTGGCAGAAACTGAAAATAATTATCAAAAGACGAGACAACAAACATGAATAAAATTAAAGCTAGGCAATCGTCGCAATAAAATCTAATGACTTACCTACGGTTGTAGAAAGAAGACGTGAGGATCCAGTAGTTATGACGAAAACCATTCCATGGACAGACTGGGGAAAACTGGAACATGTGGTGCCACAGCAGCCAGCAATGACAGTTCGGACAGACCATAAGCCATTAAGTTCCAGGGACTCTTATTCCTATTCCATGCCTCCGTAACCTATAAAAGCTATAATTAATCTTCACATAACAACTTCCATGTTAAACTAGCAGTAATACAAGTCATCTACAGCTTGGAATGGAATAAATAACATTGATAAAACCTATCTTTTTAACATTCAAGCCCCACATTCCATAAAATGGAGTATATTGCCGAATGGCTCAGTGACAGGTGCCACACCCTTTCCAAGAAATTCAAACTCATGCATCAAACACCCTTAGATTAGAGTTTTTTTAGGCGCTAGCATTTATTCTTATTTTTAAAGAGCCCCAAGATAAAGGTTATAGGAAATACAACACTTACCTTTTCGCTTCAAAGCACCTGCCAAGTTCCAAACTTCATAGGCAAATCCCTGGTCACATTGCAAAAACTGCATTCGGCAGGAATATAAAACCGACCATAAGGTGCAAAAATCGAACACAAATCATCGCCATTGCATCAATTTAACAAATTTTAACATAATTTATTTGATCTAGGCGATACACAATGCAAAAAACGCCACCATCACCATTCACCGTAGAAAGAAATGACAATCGCAGCATTTTTCCGGAGGTCAGTTCGACGAATTGACAGGGGTACCAGTCAAAGGAAATAAAAACGAAGAAAGCACCAGAACTTCTGGGCGAATACTCGTTCAAGTAGAGATGGGGCAGACATATCGATACTCAACAAGGGACACGAAGCAAAGATGGATACTTTCTCAGCAGTATTCAAAGGGCGCCATCTAGCCACCAAGAAGTGAGGGACAAGCCAGAAGAAAGAAAATATTGTAGCGTAAAGTATAAGATACCTTTTATTTATTAATGTTATAATATTACATATTAGAATAATTGACTGTACGATATTTCATGGAACTAAAATCTGTAAATTGTGTACAGATAAACATTTTTAAATATAAACATGGTCAGCAAGCATAAATAAGTCGATTAAGAGACGATAAAAAGTCAGCCGATTTTTGTATAAGTCAACAAGTATTACTGAGTCTAATAAACTGCTATAATTAGAGACATAAAATGCAGCGAGTAAATATTAGTCTCGTAAACAGGACCGTAATTTAATATTAGATGTACAAAATAATTTAACATAATTAATAATTTTTTTATAATTACCTGCAATAGTGGTACTATAGTTAAATAATAGAGAACAGAACCGTATTTATACAAGTTAATAAAAGTCTATATTTAATAGGAAACTATAACTAAATAATATAAAGACAGCTAGTATGATTCTAGAAAGACATGTCATGTAAACTATTTTGTAGAATTGTAAATATTACTGAGACGATTTATAAAATGATGATATTATGATTATGATAAAGATCAACTTTCATGGGGTGGACGCATCCTATGCAGGCTGATTTACTCAATACAAGCAAGCTATCATTGCAATACAAGTGTCAGTATTTTATAAGGAGTCGATAAATTGTGTCTACACGCGGATTGACAAATAGGCGTCTATTTGACAGTCAACGGTAAAGTATAGATATTTCAAATATGCAAACTACTTAGTGGAGAATTCTAAATTCTACTTGTTTTCTGTTAATCTAGAATTAGAGTTAAGTATAAAATTTCAAAGACAGTTTTTAAAAATATGTTTCTTTTTTATTTTATGTACCAAGCACCAGTGGATGTCCATACTAGTCTCTCCAGCAGGCTCTTACTTATGATACCCTCAAACAGTTCAATGGTATGTCAATGCTAAGACATATAGACTGCAGTGGAGGCTAGAGGGAGTTACTAAGGATCAGCCTGGATCCAGAAAGTAACAAGACCACTGATGGATATTTTTTTATGTTCTATAAATTGTAATATCACATAGTATTATGCGGCAAGTTTTTTCGAATTGAGGTTTTTCTTTTTTGAGCTATAGCGGTCGCATTAATGTTGGGGACCAACATTTTAGAGGGCGGGGGAACGTGTAATCTACTAAAATGCATAAGCTACAAAACAAATATCACCCTGTCGCAAGTTTGAACTTGAACTTGAAGATTGTTATATAAACATTAAAGGCAAACTATAAACAACGCGAGCAATCAACGGGAGCGACTTTGAACCTTATGCATGCAATGATCATCACTTTGTTTTATATAAATACGCTACCGAATCCTCAGTTCGGCAGA
>MU184168.1:97284-156983 GCA_016904865.1 Pissodes strobi | reverse complement strand
GCTAAAAGAACGGGGAAGAGTGTAGTGTCCCTAATTAATAAGTAAAGTTACGAACAAGCTCTACAGGAGACACGCCACTATTCGGAGATCGGTGACCGAGGTTATGCAACAAGAAGGGTCTGGTTTTTGTTGTTAGCTATGTTTAGCTCTGAAATAAAAGATTTGATAAATGGAAGGGAAAATTCAGACCGGAAGTATTAGCTCGTTCAGGATTTTATTATTAGTTAATTGCTGATATTTGCAAATGTTTTTATTGTGGTGCTCAATTATTTGAGTGGGCCGGTGATGATTGTCCTATTGATGAACATCATAGACATTAGAATAAGTGGCTTTGCAAGATAAACAAATGTGAACAACAAAATGTAATCTTGACATATTTATTTTTTCTGTATAATTTGTAAATTATAACCTAATTAGGTGCAGTGTATCCAAGTGATCAAAATGTTTGCCACGTGCACATCAAACCTAACAGAAACTGCCACGAACGTATCGATAGCTGCTCTAAAAATGGAGGCTACGTATGCGATGGGGATTTTAACACTATATGTTACCATATACAATGCAAAAGCAAGACTATTGTATCTGCTAAAACAGTTGCGCCCGACGAATGGTTAATAACTTAATCGTTCCGGCTGGGGTAATAAGTAGGTATATTGTCAGACACGACATTTCTGTAGTGCTCGATTGTTTTTTTTTCGCCAGACCTCGCCGTTATGGCCAACTAACAACAAAACTTAAAAGCCGTATAGAATTTTTACAATAGAAAAATATTAAATTGCCAATATTTAAAAATCTAAAAGTTTTTCGAATAGACAACCTTACACAAAGTTCTTATATTTAATGTTAAATAAGAGGAAATTATAAAAATAGGGGGTTTCCATTTGAAAAGAATGACTTAACGATTTTTTCACTTAAATTTTTAATGTTAGTTTTTGATCACCCTGTATTTATTTATTGTAAAAATGCCAAAACAGACTACTAAGGTAGTTGCTTTCCTTCTAGGAAAGCAACTCCAATTAAATAATAAAGGCTTTCAATAGGAGAAATTGATAGTTATATTTAGACCTGCAAACGTCATTTTTGACATAAAAATCAAATTATGTCAAAACGGTTAGACTTAGGTCCGAGAATAACCAGTTATTCTCGGCTTAGGTATAGGATATTATATAAAAATACATCTAGAGTTTTCTGAGGAATTAAAAAATGCCTTGATATACCGAGTATTCTATTTAAAATAAGGAAGTTGATACTTGTCAACGAAAATACGAACACCATGTAAATATAAAAATATATTATTTTAAAAACTTAAGTAACAACCCAAACAACTTTTGCATTAAATTTTTTTTGTTTGTTATAAATTTGGTAAAGAAAACGGTTGCTTTTCAATCTGCGTTAGATCAGTGTTGATCAAGTTCTAACTGTTTAAATGAAGAAAGGAACTGTAACTGTACACTTAAGATTATATAGATATATCTCTATTAAAAAGGGAATGATTGCTGAAAGGTAATTCATTAAACAGCCTCATTAATAAACTACCTGTTGAATTTGCCCATTGCATTATATAAAACTCTTTCGACGAAGCTTGCAAAGAACACAATATTGTTTATTATAAATTCTTCGACTTAAATAATCTCAACAAGACTGTTAGATTATGAGATAAGGTGTCATGCCATAATAAAAGGGCCACCCTCCACCTTTCATGTGGGTCTGTTGACATATTATATTCATTGAGACCGTGGATTACAGAATTCAAATAATTAGGAAACACGAAATGTATATCAAATTGTTTCAAACTAGCTTTTACACACAGTAAAGAAAATTGCTATCCGATTTACATATATGAAGTACTAAATCCAAATCAGATTATCAAAAGTGAAAATGTAAATCTTGTTATATTGTCCGGAATAATTGGAAGAAAAGTTAAAAAAGGGTCTTGCAACGAAAAAATTATATGAAAAAATTAGTTAATATTTGTAAAGATAAAATAAACTATATTTGATGGTGGTGTGGAATTTTGCTTATAGACAAGCACGAAAAACTGAATATCAGAAATTCTATGCGGACAGACTTCGTATTTCTTTTTTGCTTGATATCTTTTCTGCCAAATAGATATTTAGCTGTTTAACTTTCTGCAAGTCTTCTCCATAGAACCCTCCTTCAATTTCTAGGGTTTTTTTCACCTTAAAGCAAATATGTTGTAAGATTTATAAGTTGGACTTTTTTAATGCGAAATATTTCATTTACCCAATTCGGTGTGTAACTTTTGGAAAATGTTTCACACTGCTTGTTTACCCGCACTTAATCACCCACACTATAGTTTGTCACCTTTGAATCTATTGTTTTTGCATGAGTAAAAGATAATCTTAAAATGTAATTTTCATTATTTTTGTTAAATTCATTTGGCTTTATGCCGGTTGTAGAATGTTTTGTGTTATATTTATATTTTTGAACTATTTCAGCTAAAATATTTATCCATTTGTAATTTCCATGTTAGCTAATTTTTTCCACGCCACTCTCAACCACATTTGCTTTTAAATTAGAAAAAGTGTTATAATGATTTATGTTAAAATCAACCATTAACTTTTGAAAATCTTTATTGAAAAATTCTTCACCCATATCAGTTTGAATTTTTGTTATAACATTTTCACCGCTTTTCAAAACCTTCTTCACTGTCTCGGTAACTGACTTTAATTTAATTGGTTCTATTCAAACATATTTTCAGAATACATTAACAACTACCAACATGTAAAACGATATCGTCTATTGAATTTTCAATACGGTATCATTTCAACCAAATCAGCTTGCCATAAATCATTTATACTAAAAGAAGCATTTTTTGTATTCCATGCAAAACTTTTAATCCAAAGAGGACTTCCTATAGGAGCGTAACAGAGCACTTTTGGCCTAAGTCATCATCAGTGTTACTGTCTCTCATAATATTCAACAAACAATGTCATCAAATATGATGAATGAGAATTAGATTTAATTTCAATTAGTGGTATTATATTATCTTCTTCATGGGACGATTCAAAATATCCCATTTCCTTAATTGAATTTAATAAATTTCGTCAAAAGTTGTATTTTGACTGATAGAATGATTTGAGTAAATATAACATTTTCAAATCTTAAACCATTTTCGGAAGTTAATAGAGTAATAATTACATTAATTTTGCATTTTAAATATTTTAGTTTTACCACACCCAGATGGCCATAAGAGAATTGCTCTTTTAGATGAGCCTCCAAACAAGACAGCATGCCTTCTAAAATTTCTTACATATAGATTATGATTCGGTTGCTTTTCAATCTTCATTAGATCAGAGTTGATCAAGTTCTAACTGTTTAAATGAAGAAAGGAACTGTAAACTGAAGATATGTAGATATAGCTCTATTAAAAAGGTGGCTGAAAGGTGGTTAATTAAACAGCCTCATTAATAAACTACTTGTTGAATTACACATTCCATTATAAATATTGCGGTCAAGGAATTAAAAGGAATTAAATCTTATTAAAAGTCTTGTGAGAGCAGATGAGGATAAAAATTATTTAGACAAAGCTTGCAAAGAACAGGATATTGTCTATTATAAATTTTGGCACTTAAATAATCAACAATACTGGTAAGTTATTGGCGGAAAGAGCCTTTCAAAGATTTAAGTCGAATGACGCTACTTTAGAAGAACGATTGCTTGCTGATTGAACAAAATCAAAATTAGGTATGGATATCTAAAAGAAAGACAAAAGGATAAAAAGATAAAGGAATAAAATTGGAAAATCGAAAAAAAAAAGCCAAACGATTTGAAATTAAATCGTTTGGCATTTTTACAAAGGGCCGGAAGGTGGATAATAGTAAATAAAGCAAAAAATTACGAAATGCAGCTGAAGAAGCTTTAGCAACAGAAGAGGAAGAACGTTTCCTACAGTACTTTTTCGAGCCGATGAAATGAATTTGCTTAATTACTTATTTAATTTCCACGAGTCTCTGGTCCTTAGAGAAACTTTTACGACTTAGTCAATACTGGTTAACCATTTGGACAGAGTAACAAACTTGAAAGATAAATTTATATTAAACATTTCCCGAGTCCTATTTGGACAGAATAACGTTCTAAGACGCGTGAAGATTAATTTCTGACTAACTTTTCAGAGGTCCTATATTTTTGGGCAGGGGGGCGTGCTACTACGTGTGAAGATTATTTTCAGACTAACTTTTAACCCGAGATTTTTTCGCTTTTATACCAACTTTTACGACTTGTTTTCTCCCAGAAAAATTTGGATTTCTGCACCTGCGGCAAGCCGGTAAGCACTTAAAATTTTGCCGAAAATTTTAATATGGCAATTAGCCTTTTAACATGTTTTGTAAATTCCAATACAGCCGAGTGTTTCAAATTTTAATTTTAATTACCCTATTAAAATTAGTTACATTCCTTTTGAATTTCGATCTAGTTTGGGACGCATTTTAAGATCCTTTACACAAGTAGAGCACTATGTAAAAATCGTCCTCTCCTATTGATCGATCCATCTCGTATTATATACAATATGTCTTCGTGATACAATCGATTTGTGGTAAGAGCTCTCGTGGTCGAGAGGTTTAGATGGTCGGGTCTCACCTGGACGGCCTGGGTTCAAACCCCGTTGCTTTTTTTATTATTTTTTTAAGATTATGTTTCTAAACAGTTTTTTTTCTGATTTTGGGTATGTCTTGGGTTAGTTTCCTTTTCTTGAGCCCCCGTAGCGAGCGAAGCGAGCGGAGGGCCATGCGGATCGACCAATAGGAGAGGCCGATTTTACATAGTTCTCTACTTGGGTAAAGGATTTTAAAACGCGTTTGGGACGGTACTGTGTCAAAATTGATGCAGGGAGCTCTTTTGGTGGTGGAGAAATGCTGCATCAAAGATGGCCTTACTGTCAACCTAGATATTATTATGACCTCGGTTCTGGCCTTTACCAAAGCGACGCAACCCTAAACTGGACAGGAGTCTAGATCACCTACTAACTTTTCGATGCAAAAGCTGCGTAATGGCGAAACATGAATAAGGTGTTGGCTTCGCGGACGCAACCGACAAAAACTAACCCAAGGCGTGCGCAAAATTAAGGAAAAAAATAAATTAATAAAAGACAACATAACCTTAAAAAAGTAAACAAAACATGTTTTATGACCAACGGGAATCGAACCCAGGGCCTACGAATGACAAGCAGAACCTCTGACTACTACACCACCAGAGGTGTTGAAAGCGTTTTGCTAGACCGTAAAGGCATGGGTAATTCTGATACATTCGGCCATTACGCACGTCAGCAGATTTTGCATCGAAGTTAGTAGGTGATCTAGACGTCTGTCTAAACTGGGGGGCGCTGACGCTCTGGAGGAAGACGTTAATGCACTGCAACTGAGAGAAAATCAGTGCGTTGTATGGTTTACTGGCGGTTCCTAAACATAAATTCTAATAAAACAAAACTATAATTAACATATAAAACTAATTCTGAAGAGGGCACGTCACATTTAGCCGTTCCACAATAAATACATAGACATCACGCTCTTTTGGTGATTATACCATGTAACAGTTCGATTTTGACTATGTCAAATATTTTTAAAATTTCATTTATATGCCGCATTTAAGAAAAAAGATGCTATATTTTGTACTCATCGGTTTATTAATTCCAAATTTATTGATTTGATTTGCTAACAATTCGCTTGAAATTGCCGCTTTTCTTAATATCAATTAACTATGTTTTAAGTATAGGTTAAAGGTTAACGATACATTTGTATTAGCTTTTATAACACGCTGTGACTATTTATTTTAGTTGATAAGCGATGCACATTATTGTTAGAACAGCTTGGCTTGATTTATATTACATTATCGTGGAACAGCCAGCCAACCGTTTAATATTTTTAAGAATTCTGTTAATAAAACCCACAAATAAGCTGCAGTAGATTAGTCGATCCATATTTTACTGACGGTGTGAATATTCCATAACCTTTTGGGAACCCCTTGGTTGCGGAACACCAATTGCCGGCCGCCATTTCTGAAAATCGTTAGATTGTTTTGGGACCTCTGCTTCTAAATATATTCACAGGGCATGCTGTAGTTTTTGCAACATTCGACCGAGTAAATACGGACGACGGAAATAAAATTTCGTACACCGAGGTTAACATTTTATGTAATTTTAGAATATTTTGGTAAACTGGGCTTTGTACCTTTATCTGACCTTTATATCTTGCGTTTCTTACTTCAGTAATAATAGAAAAAAGGTTATAATATAAAATTATTTATTTGAAGAAAATGGTAGTTGAGGGAGTTGAATAACTAAAAAGTACTATACAACATCTTAAAACTAAATGAAAATACATGATCATTGGATAGAAGAGCTGGAAGTGGTAGAAGAAAATTTTCAAAGAAAAGCAGGATAATGGTATACAAGATACGACAGATTATTCAAATAATAAAAAAACATTGGTTTAATATTTTAAAATGAATCCATTTTTCGACCAATAGGTTTAGAAGTCTAAGCATTGATGCCACCAGCATTTGGGAATTATGAACATTGTAATTATTCCAGGTTTCTTCAATTTTATTCCACAAATCATGACTGTTTTCTGGATGGAAATCATTATTTTTGTTGATTTCTTTCACGATATATCTCCAAACGTTTTCAATTGGATTGATATCAGCTCTTCTTGAAGGCCAAGGTAACAATGAAATGATATTTTCCCGTATCCAGTCCAAAACTTTAATTGCTGTATGGACGAGGCAGTTATAATGCTGGTATAATTCTTGTTAAAATATATTGTTTACCGATGGCAACATAACATTTTGAAGAATGTGTATATAAGCTTGAGTATTAAATCTTCCTCGAATATGGTGACATATTCCTAGCCCTCTGGAAGTCATATACCCCCATACATTAAGAGAAAATCTTCCACTTGTTTTAACATGTCGTGTATACCTTTCTTCTTACCGTGTATACTCTAATCTGCCCGCTATAGTAAGACTGGAACATTTTCTCATCGGTAAATAATAGGTACCTTAGTCCAAAAGTCCATACCTTGCGGTGAATATTCCATCGTAAACCCTATTCTTCGCACTTTATTTATACCGGTCAAAAATGGCATTTTAGCAGCTAGCCTGTTCCTCAGTTCTGAATTTTTCTTCAGACGAAAATTAGTTTGGTTACGTGCTGCTACAGCTGTCTGAAATTGATTGTTTCGCAAATAATCTGTTAGATCATTATCTTGATTTTCGTTTGAATTTTTTTTTGTCACTTCCTGCTCTTCCATCCAATGATCCATTTAGTTATGAGGCTTTGTATAGTGCTTCTGGGTTTCCGAACTTGCTCAGTTATTCTTCGTAGAGACACACCTTCTTCGGGTTCAAACAATGACTGCTATGTAAACATCGTAGCTGAGTAGTGTGTGAGTCTGATGATGATAAGTGAACTCATCGAAATGCATTACCACTGATCTAGAGATTGGCATTTTTATTTGTGGACAGAAGTCTTCCTCCTTCTTCTAACCCGTTATAATAGCAACTCCACTTCAAGAATGGACTTCTACTAACAAATGTACCATTTCTTGTAAACGCCAGCTGTCGATTTAAATTTTTAAAAGTTTATCGTTTTGTTAGTCGTTTTACAACCATAATAAACGAGAACCAAGTTGTTTACTATCTTAGAATTATTCCTCGTATCGAATCGTTAGAATACGATACGGCAGTTCTCCGCCCTACAATTTTTTCCGCTCTAATCTAGAAGTGAAAAAGGCAAATTGACTTAATTGACTGAAAACTGAGGATTGGGCTCTTCTGAAATACCCATCGAGGCGAAGAGGTTTGTTGATAGTGCAGTCGTAGAGATTCAACATTTTATTGCGATTCAATTCTATTCTTTCTTTGGGGATATATTGTGTTGATTTTCTGTTTGTGTTTTGACACGACCGATTAATCGGGATCTGAATACTGCTGTATTAGATAAGCATTTTCTCTGGATTTCTTTTTGTATTGCCTATGAAGCGCGTGGACGCCATGTCGCTAACGGTTTTTTTTCATTATTTCTAGAGGCTTTCCACGTTCGTCAGATAAGACTGAGACCGTCGAATTTCCCCAGCCCTCACACACACTAACCAGGTAATTATTGCTCGTTTTGCCTAAATTAATGATTTAATTGCTTTATCTGTGTTACCTATACCGCCATTTGCTTTGTGTCCCATATGTTATCTTATCTACTCCATTTTATCAAATCTGAACTTTTGTTTTAATGTAACTTGAGTTTTAATCGTATGGGGAAGTTTATATTTTCTTTTAGGGGTTATTCATCCCTATCTTTTTTTTATATTCAAGTTGTATGAACCTTAGTATCCCTTTTATTTGCTAATGGGCATTGCAAGACCATGGCTTTTTTTTCTGGGGGAATTTGTTTTATAAAGAAGATATATTTATGCAAAGAGGGGGGAGGGGGGTATAGTTTTTATAAAAGTAAGGGGGCTTTGTCTAATGCGCACTGGGTTATTTCAGGGCTTTTCCTGGAGGGCACAGTTTTCCAGGAAGGCCACTACTCCTGCGGGCAGGCTCGAAGCAGGGGTTACGATTTAGACATAAGTTCGGAATATGCCTTTGTGTCCGAAGCGACCTTTCATGTCACCGCGAGGAAACGCTCGAACCGAACAACCTTGACGTCATGTGGCTCAAGTTCACCGCCAAGGGATTAACCAAGTTTATATGTTGTCTCTATCGCCCTCCGAGAGATAGAGCCAATCAAAGCTTTTTGTCAACACTGGCTACCACTTTTGACTCAATACAGGTTGATCACCCCAGTTCAGAAATAATCCTTCAGGGAGACTTCAACGCCCACAACACCAACTGGCTCAAACATCACAACAAGACCGACAACAAAGGTAGATAGGCTGAAGCATTCGCCATCAGCAGCGGGCTTACTCAAATTGAAGACGAACCAACTCGAATCTCAGAGAGGGGCGAATTCGCCGCCCTCCTGGATCTTTTTCTAACCACCAATCCTGGCCAGTACACAGTGACAGTTGGTCCGCCATTAGGTACTTCCGACCATAAACTTATTACAACGGTTTGTAAATTGCCACTCATATAGAAGGATCCACCAATGCCTCGCAAAATCTGGCATTACAATTCTGCAAACTGGGACGATCTAAGGGAGTTCTACCTAGATTTTCCTTGGCTCGACGTCTGCTTTGGCGCTGACGACCCGTCAGTCTGCTGCGAAAAGATCACGCAAGTAATCTTCTCAGGAATGGAAGCATACATCCCAAATTCCATCAAGTTACCATCAATAGGAAAGCCCTGGTTCCACAGAAGATGCGAAAGATCTGTGGGTAGGAAACAGCAAGCCTTCAAGAACTGGCAGCAAAATCAGACCGCTGAAAATCGCAATTATTTTGTCGAAGCGAGAAACGAATGCAAGCGTGTTATCGACGAAACTAAGGACAAACACAATCAAAGGATCAGGAATAAACTTTTGCAATGCCCCAGCGGCTCCAGGAATTTCTGGTCGGTAGCAAAGGCAGTGAGTAACAACTTTACAGAAACGTCTCTCCCACCTTTGACAGACGAACGTGAGATCACGGCGACTACAGCCAAGGAAAAAGCAAACATGCTCGCCAAAATGTTTTCTTCCCACTCTACCTTAGACCTACCCCAAGGCAAGACTCTCCCCACCATATCGAACATCAACACTACCATGGCAGAAGTCGAATTTCATCACCGTGATATTCGTAAAATCCTTAAAAATCTCAATACGCAAAAGGCATCAGGACCGGACGGAATACCTGCCATCGTGTTAAAGAACTGCGCCAACGAACACCCGTTTTTTCGAGGCTTTTTTCTCTGTCTTACGGAAAAGGGATCTACCCATCTTCTTGGAAAGTCGCTCAAGTGCAACCTGTTCCAAAAAAGGCAAGAAAACCACGCCCTCAAACTATCGTCCAATTGCCTTGCTTCCAATAATCTCCAAAGTCATGGAACGTGTAGTCAACCAGCAACTACTCAAGTACCTCGAGAGCAACAGAATAATCAGCGATAATCAATACGGCTTTCGCAAATTTTTTGCCCCGTCCTGATGAAATAGCTGATATTTTGGTTTGTAATATAACAAACGATTCAACCAGTGGCTCAGGGGGTTTTCTTCGCTTCAAGGGCCCCAGGTCCAATCACTTATGAGGCTTCCATCTTAACTTAGTATTTTTTTTTGTCTTAATGCTACACCGGAGAAACCACGGCTTCAAAACATCATTATACATTTTTTTTTAAGAATGCTTTTTAAAGTAAAAATATATATATAAAAAAAAACAAATGTATTACAAAATATGTTTACATTTTACACTATTAGGAGCATTTAAAAAATATACTGCCATCTTTAAAGTCAAACTTGAACTGGTACTCGAGAGATTGGATTGATTTGTTAGAGAAAAGGCACACTCCTTGCCTTGTATACATATCCCATTGAATTTTTGTACCTAAAACTATTGGCTCTGTGGGACCGGTTGAAACGATTCCCTTTGGTGAATTATCCAGGATCCAGTCAACCCATAAAGCTAGACCATTGCATGGTGTATTCCTAAAATAAGAAAATTGAGATTTACAGTTTGCCATCTTCGATGTTTATCCTATTGTGGGGGTTATTGCGGATAATGCTTTATACTAGTCTCCTATGCATATTCGTATATACTAGCATCACCTGGTGGCGAATTAGTTTTCAAATTAATTGTTTAAACGCATATGTTGAGGTATGGTACATTATCTAAGATCGAAAAGTTAAAGCAGGGACCGCTTTCCATTATTTATGATCAAATAGAACGTGTTACAATTCCAGTCTAGTCATATTTTACTTCATGCATATGTCCAAAATACTTTTATTCGAGATTTTAGCGATGGAAGAACATTTAATGAGGTTGAGAAACGAAACAGCTCAACTTAGAACAAAATGGTTTGCAATTTCCCATCTTAGTTTGTAATACTATCTGAATTGGTGATTATCTGCATAACTACAGAAGTGACCATATGCTGCGCCCAAAGTTCAAATGTACTTGCAGTTGATTCAATAAAGGGAATTAGCGTTTTACGCTAGACAAAAGGTAGGTAATCTATGAATAAATCTTACCAATTTTTTTTTTTTCATCTAAGTTTTGTAAAAGGCTTTAAGGGAGACATAGAAAGATCCTAAAGCAGTGGGCAGAGATGATCAACCTCTGATGACACTAACGACAGGATTTGTATTTGATAAAACGCCTTAAATTAGTAAGACTTGTTGCAAAATTCACGTGCTTAACACTTCAGAACTAACGTACCGTAAAATTACATATTTGCTAACGTCGATCCGTAAGACCGATGAATTTTGACATTGCTTTTTTTCAAAATATGAAGTTTTGAATTGTAAGTAAGACACATTATTTACTGTTAAACAGTTAGCAAATATATTCATTCATACAAAGTAACGTGTATGTTAAAAAATATTAATGGTGTAGTTTATAACAACTTTTATATTATACATATATTATAAACATAACACAAAAATATTACCTTGCTAGCAGCTATGTTATATATTTTTAAACGAACTAAAACAAAAAACTTAAATTTCATACATTTATAATGGGTACTTATCCGAAAAATTTAATTGAGTCTTCGGTAATAGTCTGGCTGCATTCTTTACATATTGGCGTCAAGTGCTCCAAACACATAAACTTTGGACACTGGTAGCATCTGTATAGTGTTTTTCTGTTTTTCGTACTGGGACAGTAGTTACATCTTCCATGTACATCTCTTCTAAGTTCTTGATCCCCAGTTTGTAAGCCACATATTTCCGCAAGTCTAAAACGAATCCTTCTGGCCATATTTTCCTGTTGGGCTCGTCGCATAATATGATCGTGTAGGAAATCATAACCAAGCTGTTCTAAGAATACTCTTCTGGTGATATTTTTTTCGTTTGTGTTATTACACCTGTAAATTATATACGAATTTATGCCTGCTACATTCATTGCCCCATAAAATAAAACCATAGGCCAGCGACAAGTAGCTCTAGCACAATTGTAGGATGCGGAAAGTTTACCGAGTACGTCGACTCCGCTTTTCGTGTTGTTGTAGTCGATATTTATTTCTGGCTTTCCAGTTGTATCATCTATATCATCAGAGAAATGCATGCTGGAGATTAGTAAAACATTTTTGTTTTTCCGAGGAACGTAAGACACAAGAGTCAGATTTTCTTGGAAGCCGAACATACTTACTACCCACTGGTCGAATTGTATTCACGAATTCTGAAGGAATTACATTTTTATTTTTTCTAAGTGTCCCTAGTATGGTCAGCTGATATTCATTCAAAAGCTTGTTTGCCAAATCTGTTGAGGTAAAAAAGTTATCCATAGTAACGTTTCTCTTTGTACCTCTTATCGGTTCACACAAGCGTGGAACCAAAGTTATGTTTGATGTGTCGACAAAGTAGGGGCCGTCTGGTTGTTTTCCCACATATACTTCCATGGAAGTCGTATAGAACATTTTTGCATCGGTCAATGCGTATACTTTTATACCATATTTCCGTGGTTTATTCGGCATATAAACTCTAAGCCCACACTTGCCGCGAAAACCAAGGAGCATTTCATCTATTGTAGTAAAATGTGACATTGAATAGTGTTTTGGTAACTCAGCGGTAAATTTATCAAGAAAATCTCGGATGGCAGCTAACTTGTCTAATTTTGTACGATCTTCTCGGGTTATCTTATCATCGAAACGTAGATTACGCAAAAGGAACCTAAACCTTTCCAACGACATAGTTAGGCGATATATTTCCATTGACAAGCCATTTGCTCTAAAAAAGTCACTAGCATTCTGGTTGTTGCTCTTATTTGCTGCTGAAATGTATAATAACCCAAAAAGGGCTTTAATCTCAGTTACGTCTAAAACAGTTTTATCCACAATACCGAAACAAAATATTTGCACTAGACGCGCGTTTCGCTAACCATGTTAGCATCATCAGGTTCCAAACCCCAGCGTAGTCAGTTACGTCTATTTTACGAGCAGTTCTGTAGGATGGGTTATATGCCTTTGATAAAATGAATTTATTTGTATTTTCAACAATCAGTTCTAATATTTCTGCAGTGAAAAATAAACTCCAAATTTCTAGTGGGTTTTTTCTCTGACGTGCAACTCCTTTTACACCCGGCAATTGCGTGACAATATTTTGAGCTCGAGTGCGCACAGCTCTTGGCGCGTTGACATGTTTCTTCGATCGGTTTTTTTTATCTCTTCCCAGAAAAGATGGAATTATGTGGACAAGTTCAATAACACTATGATTGACGGTGCTGGTATCATCGCGGTGATCATCGAACTCTTGCTCGGAATCGGTGTTATAATCCAGAGTTTCCAAATGATCCCCACAAGGCTTTCATCATCGTCATCAACCTCAAGGTCTGGCGGATATGGCTCATCTTCGACTTCTTCCATAATCTTTGGAGACTTTCCTGTTCTCTCTAAAAACATCATTTAGCCATTTTGGATAATCTATAACAAAATAAATCGTGTAAAAATATTACTGAACAACAGTTTTAAAAATACAAGTTTACTAACCTCGACACAAACCGATTTTGCTCCCAGCTGAACAACAATACAATAGCAAGCTCTTGCTGACCAACAGTTTTAAAATTGCAAGTCTACTAATGTCGGTTTCACGGACCGATTTTGCTCCTAACTGAATAACCATGCACTCTATACAAACATTTTTCACACACTAACTAAACTCGCCTTAGTCACACAAGAAGGTACTGGGACGCGGAAGCGTCGCTGGTTAATAGATCGGCGCTTATCGGTAAAATTCGTTCCGTTCGGTCTCAGAGACCCGATGTTAGCACCGAAGGGTTAAATTAAACGATACCGACCTTATTAGGAAAATACATTAAATAAATGATAATTAACAATAAAGGTTATTACTTAATTAAAAAAAAACTTTATGCAAAATATTATACACAATAAATTTAGTTTTTACTAGGTATTGCTGTAAGTCTCTGGTGTCTCCTAATATCGGAGGTTGCTTGCTCGCAACGACCCTAAATAGGGAATTTTGAGTAAATATATATTTTTCAAATATTTGAACGGAATATCATTCATAACCTTTCTAAGAAATTTAAGACAATGAATATGTGACTTCCAAACTAAATTTGTATAGTTAAACTATTTATAGGTGGAGCAATTTTTTCTAAAGCTAATATACCAGAAACAACCATAGACATATAAGAGTTTTTTTCTTTTATACGTCTAAGGGAACGACCACAGACATCAGTCAGCCGACTACCGGCGCCTTATAGTGAATCGGCTGTATGAAAACAAAAGGACATAGTAATATTTTACAAAATATTCATGTTTATACTGACGATTTAAATAAAAACTTGCTTTTTATTCAAGAACACTCATTCTTATAATTATTTGACGTAAGTTATTAGAAATATATTTTTATAGTGGTAAATGAACAGTTGCAAACTTCAAAGCCCAATTTTTCACATTAATTAATTTTTCTAAAGGTTCACTTAACAAAAAACTTGAATATAAAATAAGCGATTGACTATGTTTCTTTGTAAATTGAAGTTTTTTTACATATTACTGCCTGGCACATATACAGGGTGTTTTTATTTTTATCAAATGTACTTTTTCGTGGACCATTATAGTTTAAATATCATTTTAACCTCAAGTTAACAGCATAAAATAAGTACATTAACAGTAGAAAAGTATAATAAGTATCTAAGATCCGGAAATAATGCTAACATAAAATACGTTTATAATAATACTAAGAGCATAGATTAATTTTAAAATAAAAATAAAAATATCTAATAAAATAGTTATGGTGCCCATAAGGATGAATTTAAATATGACTCAGTAAGTTGGTAGATTTTATAATTTATATTAGTTTTACTAGATTACCAATAACCGCAAATTTACTAATTTCTACTACACTACACTAATAAGTTTATTGCAATCAAGTATACAATAATGACGTTTCGCTCTTACCCTCAACTTTTGTATTTTTTTTATGGCAGTGGCACACACACTAATGGGAGATCCTATGGCACTCGACGATCGGTGTGTGTGCGAAGGTGTTGATTGACACGGTTCTTAAATAGTTGTAGGTTGTAATTAGGGGGAAACAGATGTCATGGGAGTGAGTTCCACAATGATGTAGTGTGCCAGATAAAGGTGTCCTTGTAAAGCGACGTTCTAGGTATTTCCAGTTGGACGCCGAACGGGTGCGCTCTAGCCGTCTGTCGTGACTGTCTGACAGGCGCTGCTGGGAGCGGGATGAAGCTGGCCAAATCCTGGGAACATCTGCCGTGAAAGTATCTATAAAACAGAAAAATCTGGGCCACACGTCTGCGGTGTTCCAGACTATCCAGATCCCGGGTCAACGAGACGCACAGCTCTCATCTGAATGGAGACCAGCAGCTTTAGGGTGAGTTGTTAGCTGCGACACCCCAGATGTGTGTGCAATAATCTAAGCACGGTCTTATTTGCGCTTTGTAGCTGCTGCGGTGTGTACAGTTTTTTGTTGCAAAATAGCGCACCAAGCTTCTGCGAGGCTGACTTTGCTATGTTAGCAACGTGGTCATACCAGGACATATTGCTGTTGACCGAGCCACCCAGTAGTCCAATGAAGAAATGACCAATCCTGCCATGATGTCAGGGCACGCCGTATTGGCTTTCTTGGTAAACGTGGCTGCTTGGGTTTTTGAAGCATTAAATTGGACCAAATTCTTGTCGCCTCAAGTTCGAACTTTCTCCAGATCTTGATTAATTGTTGTAATCTGCTGCTGTATGCGATGATAAGTCTCAGTTGGTAAAGGTTTGTCTTATCTAAATTGGGAGACAAGGGTACTGTCATCTGCAAAACTATAAACAGGATTATTGGTTTCGGTCAGCAGGGCATTAATATAGATGAGGCATAGAGTAGGTGAAAGTATTGCGCCCTGAGGCACTCCTGCATTTATGGTGAATGTGTCTGAGATGTGTTCATCAATTGCAACGTGCAGAAATCGGTTCTTGAGGAAACTGGCAAGCCAGCTGCAGAGAGACGCTGGCAGTCCGAAGGACGGTAGTTTGTTAAGCATTCTATCATGTCAAACTTTGTCGAATGCCTTCGAAATATCTAACGCAATCGCTCGAGATTCTCCGTAGTTCTTAATTGCCCTATTCCATATATGAGTAACATAGGCCAATATATCTCCTATTGATCTCTGTTTGCGGAAGCCGTATTGGTTATCGCTAATTGTTCTGTTCGTCTCGAGGTAATTGCTGATTGACTACACGTTCCATGACTTTAGAGATTATTGGAAGCAAGGCAATTGGACGATAGTTTGATGGCGTGGGTTTCTTGCCTTTTTTTGGTACATCTTGCACTCGACCAACTTTCCAAGAAGATGGGTAAATCCCCTTTCGGTAAGACAGAGAAAAAGTCTGGAAGAAATAGGTGTTAGTTGGTTGGCGCAGTTCTTTAACACGATAGAAGGTATTTAATCTGGTCCTGATGCTTTTTGCGTGTCTAGCTCTTTGAGGATTTTACGAATATCACGGTGGTGAAACTTAATTTCTGCCATGGTAGTGTTGATGTTGAATATGGTAGGGAGATCCTTGCCTTGTGGGACCTTTAAGGTAGAGTTTGATGAAAACATTTCGGCAAATATGTTTGCTTTTTTCGTTAGCTGTAGTGGCCGTGACGCCACTTTCGTCCGTCAAAAATGGGAAAGACGTGTTTGTAAAGTTATGACTTACTGCCTTTGCAACCGACTAGAAATTCCTGGAGCCACAGGGACATTGCAAAAGTTTATTCCTGGTCCTTTGATTGTGTTTGTCCTTAATTTCGTCGATGACTCGTTTGCATTCGTTTCTCGATTCGGTAAAATAATTGCGCCTTTCAGCGGTCTGTTTTTGTTGCCATTACCTACTTGTATGCTTGCTATTTCTTACCTACGGCTCTTTCGCATCTTCTGTGGAACCAGGGCTTTCCTTTTGACGGTAAATTGATGGAACTTGGGATGTATGCCTCCATTCCTGAGGTGGTTACTTGCGTGATCTCTTCACTACAGCCCGACGAAGCGTCAGTGCCAAAGCAGACGTCTAGGCACTTCCGACCACAAACTTATTATAACGGTTTGTGACCTGCCATTACTACAGAAGGAGCCACCATTGCCTCGTAAAATATGGCATTTCAATTATCCAAACTGGGAGAATCTAAGAGAGTTCTACCTAGATTTTCCTTGGCTCGACGCGTTAAAAGCATATTCCATTGCGCTTATGAATAATTTGGTGATATTGTATCTCCTTCTCGTACACAGCGCTCTTCAAGTAATCTGATAATCGTTGTTGTATTTTTATAAGATGTTATAAATAAGTCTGCCATAGCGACAATCTATGTGAATTTCATTTAATGCTTCCAATTCTATAGTGTTGAATGCTTTGTGAAAATCGACAACAGTTACGACTAGTGGCCTGTTAAATTTAGGGTGTTTTGATGAGAGTTTTGACGGTTTGAAAATAATCATTTGTTCCGTAGTTCCTTTGGAATCCTGCGTGTTCCTTCGGCTGGTAGAAATCAATCTTGCTTTCTAATCTTGATGTTATTAGTCTGGTGAAAAGTTTGTACAGTTGGTTTAATAAACTGATGGGGCGTAATACGTAAGTACGGCTAATAGGTAAGTACCTATCTATTTAGAACTCTAAGAAATACAAACGTTTAAAGTAACTATCGAAGCAACAACAAACATTTTCTGAAACACAAAACTATATTGAAATTCCGGCCTAACATGCCTAAGGATTTTCTTTTATGAATGCTAAAATTGACAAATAATATTTCAAATTTAGATACATTTACATTGTTTAGTTTTTAAAACTAAACAGACAATATTGGTCGATATTTACTTTTTATGGAAGTTCATTTCAGATTAGATTTTTTTTTATGTTCGGCACGCACACAAAAGGAAAATCCTATACCACAGCAGTGCGTGTGCGGAGAAGATGGTGAACACTGGACTTGAAGTACTGTAGGTTGTAGTTTTCGGCAAAGACGTTACTTGGAAGTCCATTCCAGAACAAGGCAGTCCTCCCGATAAAGCGACGATAACAGCGACGTCTTAGGTGTTCGCAACTGAATCGTATGTTTATGGGCAGCTTGTGTCTGACGGGTGTTTCTGTTTGGCACAACTCTTGGCAGAATCATAAGTGCCAGCTCGTTCGCACACCGTCCGTAGTAGTCTAGTAGTATCAATACTAACCACTTTTCTTTGATGTTCAAGGCTATCAAGGTCTTTAGTTTTAGTCAACTCTGGATCATCCACGAGACGTACTACTCTCCTCTGTATGGAGTCTAATATCCTGAGCAAGTGTTTGGGTGTCGAGCTCCACACATGGGAACAGTATTCCAGAGATGGTCTTATCTGGGCCTTATAGGCCGTAACAGCTGATGAGGTGTATACAACTTTTTTGCTATATATAGTGTTCCTAGCTTTTGTGATGCTGCCTTGGCGATTTTGGTGACGTGATTACGACAAGACAAGTTGTTTTCTACGTTGATGCCCAGCAAGTGTTTGTCCTGGCATTGATAAGTCAGGTCCTGCGATGTTTGCTTTTTTTTGAGAAGACAGCTTTTTGAGTCTTTCCTGCGTTAAACTGGACATTATTTTCCCCACCACATTCCACGATGCCGTTCATACCTTCATTGATGGCAGCAATCTGATTTTCTCGCTCGCGTTGGGAACGAGCAGCGGTCATTGGAGTCCGCGACATGAATGAGGATATAAGAGTGCTGTCGTTTGCAAAGCTGTAAATATAATTGTTTGTCCTGTCTAAGAGATCGTCGATATAGAGCAGTAACAGTGTGGGAGATAATATACACTCTTGAGGAACTTCGGCATTGATTTTAAATTCTTCCGAGAGATGTCCAGCAATACCAACTCGGAAGCTTCGATCCCTTAAGAAATTGGAAAGCTATGGAAGCGCTGGTGCTGGTGGTAGTCCGTATGCTGTCAATTTGCTTAACAATCCGTACTGCCACACCCTACTAAATGCTTTGGATATGTCGAGAACCACTGCACGAGATTCGCCGTAGCTCTCAATGGCTTTGGTCCACAGGTAGGTCACGTAAGTCAGGAGATCTCCAGTGGATCTGCGCATGCGGAAACCATACTGGCGATCGCTTATGATGCCTATCTATTCGAGTTATTTTAAGAGCTGTTCGTTGATCAGTTTATCCTTGACTGAACATGATGGGAACTAAGGCAATTGGACGGTAGTTATTTGGAATCGTTTTTACCTTTCTTCGGGATTGGTTGCATCTGAGCGCTTTTCCAGCTAGAAGGAAAGCATGCCGTTCTGTATGATAGGGAGAAAAGCCTGCATAGTGGAGCTGATAGTTTAGTAGCACATTATTGCGGCAGCGCCATCCGATCATGCGGTCTTGTTAGGTGGCGGTTACATTGGATAAGAATTCGTACGAATCAGTTATGACGAATTCTTACGACGTGGGTGGTTACACTGCTCGGTTTCATTTATACGAATATTAACTTATTATAAAGTGATAATAGATTCTATCTCAAGAGTTTCATTTTTTGGAACATCACCATTATTGAGATATCTTTCATTGAAAAAATAGAAGCACATGGGTTGATTTGTGTGGAATTTCACTTACTATAAACATGGAAACAATTTGTAAAATGGACCTAAGTAATAGTTATTTCATGTTAAACATAAAAATTGTTGTTAAATAAATATATTTTGATGTGTAAACATCTTACGCGGCGGTATGAGGGTAAATCTCGGCAAATGGGACGGAAATGTGTAAACCGATTCTAGCCGCTAGGGCGGTAGTATATACAATTTTGCCATTTAAAATCGTTTTAAACGGATTTTAGACGATAAAAAAGGATATTTTAAATTAAACGAACCGTCAAAAGTATTATTTATTAATTATTATATTCGCAGTGTATTTGGATCCATAGCACAGCTTCTTTTTAATTGGACAGTTGAATTTAAAATGAATTTTTGCTTCAAAATTCACGACAAATTCGTCCGAAGCCACGGCTATCGTCCTAAAAAAGTTCGAATTTTCGGATTTTTATACAATTTTGCCATTTAAAATCGATTTAAACGGATTTTAGACGATAAAAAAGCATATTTTAAATTAAACGAACTGTCAGAAGTATTATTCAGATGCCCAGACGTTTAAAACAATATTGAGTCATAGCCCTCTTCTAAAATTTGCAAAATTTGGTTATTGACTTTCCCAAATCAAAAGATGTCGCCCAGGATGAGTAGGTGGTAGTGAATAAGCTGTGTAGATTTTCGTGTCGAATTTGTGCAGTGAATTAATCCACTCCGAAGCTGCCAGTAAGTATTATTAAAGAATCCTAACTAATATTATAAATGCGAATGTGTTTGTTTGTTTGTTTGTTTCTTACGCTTTCACGCATCAACTGTTCCGATTATCATGAAATTTTGTACAGATATTTTCAAGAGTATAGTAAAGAACATAGGATACTTTTAGCTTTTACCCGCGGCTTCGCTCGCGTTGATTTTTACAATTAGTTTTAATCCTATTTTTTATTTTCTTAAGGTTGTTATATTTGTAAAAAGTTTTTTTCTTGATTTTGGGCATGCATGCCTTGGGTTAGTTTTTGCTCGTTGCGCCCATGTAGCGAGCGAAGCGAGCGGAGGGCTATGCGTAAAGTGTAATATTAGACATTCTAATGTAAACGTTACAAATGTAGCGCACGTCAGGCGATATCTGTGACGGGAGTGTGTTTTGTAGAGGCTATCTGTAACCGTTAGTGTAAAACGTGTTCTTTCTAACGCCTGACAACCAATTCCACATAAGTGATTGCCTATATTCTGGCGTCACGCGGCCTAAGGTGGCATTAGATTTTCATGTCGATGATGTCGATATAGGATATGTTTACACATCAGTGTCTCGAGTACTAGGAAACTCGCTCAATTTTTTGTACTTATTGTTTGCTAAACATTAAAACTTGTTATTGAATAAATATATGTAAGTACCCAAATGGAAATAGGCTTTTGAGTATTCGTTTCACCAGCGTTGGCGAAATACCAGACCTGACATTGAGGAATTCACTCTCGGGATAGTTGGGGGAGTCTTTACTTGAGGATCTAAGGTAGAATTTGATGTAAACATTTTGGCAAGAATGTTCGCTTTTTCTTTAGCGGTTTCTGCTATTGAGCCATCATCTTTGGTCAGTGGTAGGATTGACGTCTTTGGGAAACCCTGATTGACAGCTTTGGCAACTGACCAAAAGGATCTTGATCCGTTAGGACAGTTGATAAGCTTGTTCTTGATCTGCTCATTATATCCCCCCTTGTTCTCGTCAACAGTTCGCTTACACTGGTTTCTAGTCGTGATGAATATATTTCGATTTTCAGCTGTCGGATCTCGACGCCATTTGCGGTAGTTGGCATTTTTAGCATTGACCGCTCTTAAGCAGTTTTTCTCAAACCATGGTTTACTATTTGACATACGTTTCATAGAAGAGGGGATGAAAGCTTCCATACCAGATAGGATAACTTGAGCTATCAGAGGTGAAAAGTAAAATAAAACTCGCGAAGATCACGTCACTTTGCAGATTTCTAGTGCTAAAGCATTCGGGGTACCTGTGGCTCCTGTGTTTTGATAGCAAGTTCACAGGTTGTGGAGGTTGGACAGTTACGGTGTAGAGGTCAGGATTAGTTGTTAAGAATAGATCCAGGAGGATAGCAAAGTCGTTTTGATGCTCAGGGACCTTGGTAGGTTCGTCAACCAGCTGAGTAAGTCCGTGACTTATAGCAAAAGTTTCGGCTTCTAGTCCTTCATCGTCGATTTTATTGGAGTATTTCAACCAGTCGATGTTATGTACGTTGAAGTCTCCTACTATGCCAAACTTTGAGAAAAGCCGTTTATATTGGTGTTCGCTAAGTGGTCTATACAAGCAACAAATGAATTTGAATGTTTGATCTGTGCTTAATTTGAACCACATGACATCGAAGTCCTTACGTTCGTATGTTTCTTCTCGTTAACAACATAGTGCTTAATTTCACTTCAATTTGTGTTGATGCCTCTTATGTTGCAGAAGTCCAATCGCAGTCTATTTTCTGTCTTGCAGATGTTCAAGCCTGAGGGTCCCCTATTTTGATCTGGGGGTCATCATGCAATATTTCTTCTTTTCCACCCTGGGAATCGAATCACAAGGGCGTGGTGATGAAACATGAACCAGAGGTCATATAGATAAACTACACAAAAATAGATTTTTGTATTTCTTTTGTCCAGCATGTTCACCCCGTTGCTAGACATTTTAAACAAATCTGCCGTTGCATTATAGATTTATTTTAAACCCTGATGAAAATGTCATAAACAGAAATTTCTTCTGTTAGATGTTTAGGGCAAAAGATGTCAAGAACAAACTGGTTTACAGCTTTATTTATTTAACTAAATTATAATTATTATTATAAGATTCTTTGCAGAGAAAATTCCCGAAATGTGGCTTATTTGTGAAAAAAATTAACATCAAATAATAATATTTGTAGCAATTACCGACCAGTAACGTCTGAGATTTTAGAAATGTATTAATATTAAAATACAAAAAAAATTGGAGGATTAGTGCTTTCGGGCCAGAATAGCATTTGTAACTCAAGTGATACTGCTGCTAATTTATCTAACATTCATTTAACTTCAACCATAACCAAACATGCTCTTTTATGCTTCTAGATCAAAGATCAATCAAGCTGTTGTTCTGTTTATACGATAGTAGTAGGTGAACAAGTATATCCTTGATTACAAAATTGTAAAACAATCTATTCATACAGGGCATATAAAAGTTCATATAAAATATAATGTGTGGGGTAAACATTAGGGCATATTGTTCTTCTAATTATGCAATTTTGATATCAATCTTAAAATTAAAAACGAATTTAAATTATTTGAGGTGATATACCTATTATTTATTTTGCTGATCATATTAAACATTATATAGATATATTGCTTAACTTGTTTAACATCTACCAATTCGCATTACATTAAATCTTTATAAATAAGATTTAGACTGAGTGTACCTAATTTAACCGATAAAGACAACAAATTATATTAAGAGACTCTACAACTTTTGGACATATCTATAGATGAATATTTAATACAACATGCAAATATGATTTTCTCTAGTTATAATATTTATTGAGTTTTTTAAAATAATAGTTTAAAAATATATATAAATTACAACTTCTTGACAACTTATATTTTATAAATGCATTCATGATCAATAAATGTGTAGTTAATTGGAATTAAAAATATATAAGAATAAAATTTGCAACAGCTTACCATTCTACGTTAATGATTCCCCTGCATTCCAAGGGAGTATTATGTTCGCTAAGGATATCAATTTCGGCAATTATCACATCTTGACTAAGGGCAATTCCAGGGTACTCCCAAAGGGGCTGCGCTTCAACATTGTCGTCGCTTATATTACTGGATGCCTAAAATATATGCAAATTTAAATATTTATTCATGTTGATACCCACAGTAGGAAGCAAGGTCAGTTCATAACACGTAAAATATCAAATGCATGCAATCAACAACACATTACCAAAATAATAGATTACTCAAAATTACACATTACCAAAAATGACGCACTTTATGAATAGTATACATTAATATAACTTTAAGATTTACTATAAAGAATGTTTCTGTTGTAAAACTTTACCAGCCAAAAATTAGGACTACATCTGCATCTCTTCAGCCACCACCCCATAGGGACAGAGAGCTACTTTCCGAAGTGAGTACCATGATAATACGTCTGACTGTTTCTATGGTACCCCTCTAGATTTTATTTTACGAAAATACAAGTCAATTAACTATAAACTATTTAATATCTAGGCCTGAATCTGCAAAAATAGTTTCTGATCAATAATTATCAAAAAATGTTGCACGCTGGCAGTATCTAGTCACCTTCATATTTATTTAAATTAAATTGAAAATAATGTTAATATAGAACTTATTACAGAATGGTACAAGTTATTTGGCCAATCAAATGATTAAAAGTTACAAATAAAAATATGCAAGTAATATGCATGACAAATAGACCATCAGATGAAAACATATTTATAAGACGGAGTTAAGAAGAGTAGACAACAAAATGCCTTCACAATGATGATGATGTATAATTCAGAAAGCCTTCCACTTTTAGTCATTAAAATAGTAACTCCCTTAGCCGATCTAAAAGTTGTTCAAGCCCTTAACATGCATAAAAATAGACACCATATCATGATAGCACATGGTGAATACTGTTTACTGTGTGACTCTCAATCTACAAAAGAATGCGAATGACTTGAGATGATTTATGACTTTGTATTGTATATATGTATTTGGCAAATTTTTGTCTGTGAGGAATTGTATATTGGAGCTTGTAAGCGGATATCTTTCCAGCCACGGAAAAATGCACATTTCTTGCTACTCCAATATCCGATTCATTTCTAAGCGCAAAATAACTTGACGATAAGCATACGTTTTTAATATGACTGTCAAATTTGAGCTTTTTGCTGCTATATTATTGATTTGACCCTCAATATAGATATTAGTTAAAGAAGATTTAAAGTTTAAAATATTTAGCTTAGCTAAATTAAAGGACAGAAAGTTTGCGTCACACCAAGGTTTTATACTGTTAATATCATTGCGTATGGCAGGGCAATAATGCCCGAAATGGGTAAGTGTTGAAATCTCTGATTGACATTTCGTCCCAATCCAAGGCATGACTTAGGCTCACTTGAGGTTACTGAACTAAAATAAAGAAACTCAACTTAAGAAATATTACAGAAAAAAGATAAGGGCTCAAACTGTAAAGTTCTTTTGGAGATATTCTTATTTAAATACTGCAATAAAATATTGATTATTTTTTTGTTATTCCCTTTAAGATTAATTATAATATTCCAGATTTTCTTTTATTTGTTGTGCGCTATTTATGTGAGTGCTATAGTATAGTTATGTTTTGCGAAACTAATAGTTTTTCTGTAAATGCAAGTTTTAGATGTGGTCCACCCACATCGCCCGGTGAAATACCATAGGTGGCGTGAACTAACCTCTGCTTAATGTTACTCCGGAGTTTAAGTAGCCTCCCATTCGGATCTCCGGGTAGAGGCTGGCGTGGGGGGACCATCAGGCCTGCACGTCTCCAGGATAGAAAATAGACTGCGATTGGACTTCTGCAACATTAGAGGCATCAACACAAATATTAACTCGGCCCACCAGCACCTAACAAATAAGCCTCATATTTTAGCTCTATCAGAAACAAAAGTAAAATCAAGAACTACACATGTTCACTTGAATATACCCGGATGACTTTTACTCCCGATTTCAACATAACTCTGGATTAGCTGCGAGAAGAAACATACGAACCTAATGACCTAATGACTTCAATGACCACCTCGCGAACACCAATATAAACGGCTTTTCACATATATTGGCAATCAAATCGATTTTCTGCAGATCAACTATCCAATGGCAAAAATTGTCATAGTAGGAGAATTCAACGTACCTAATATCGACTGGTTGAAACACTCTAACAAAAACGACGATAAAGGACGAGAAGCCGAGTCTTTTGCTATAAGACGTCTCTCCCACCACTGACCAAAGATGATGGCTCAATAGCGGAAACGGCCAAAGAAAAAGCGAACGTTCTTGCCGAAATATTTGCATCAAATTCTACCTTAGATCGTCAAGGAAAGACCTACCCAAATATCCCGAGGGTGAATTCCTCAACGCCACGTCTGGTATTTCACCAACGCGAAGTGAAACGAATATTCAAAAGCCTAGACACAAACAAGGTCACAGGACCGGATGGCGGTCCAGCAATAGTCCTGAAGAAATGTGCTGCTGAACTAACACCTCCACTATGCAGGCTTTTCTCCCTATCATACAGAACTGCATGCTTTCCTTCTAGCTGGAAATCCGCTCAAGTGCAACCATTCCCGAAGAAAGGTAAAAAAACGATTCCAAATAACTACAGTTCAATTTCCTTAGTTGCCATCATGTCCAAAGTCATGGAGAAACTGATCAACGAACAGCTCTTAAAACATCTCGAATCAACAGGCATCATAAGCGATGGCCAGTATGGCTTTCGCAAGCAGAGATCAACGGGAGATCTCCTGACTTACGTGGTCTACCTGTGGACCAAAGCCATCGAGAGGTACGGCGAATCTCGTGCAGTGGCTCAGACATATCCAAAGCATTCAATAGGGTGTGGCATGACGGATTGCTAAGCAAATTGACAGCATACGGACTACCATCAGCACTGCTTCTACGACTTTCCAATTTCTTAAGGGATCGAAGCATCCGAGTTGGAATTGATGGACATCTTTAGGAGGAATTTAAAATCAATGCCGTGGTTCCTCAAGGGTGTATATTATCTCCCACACTGTTCCTGCTCTATATCAACGATCTCTTAGACTGGACAAACAATTCTATCTACTGCTTTGCAGACGCCAGCACTCTTATATCCTCATTTATGTTGCGGACTCCAATGACCGCTGCTCGTTCCCAACGCGAACGAGAAAATCAGATTGCTGCCATAACTGAGGATATGAATGCCATCGTGAAATGGGGCGAGGAAAATAATGCCCAGTTTAACGCAGGAAAGACTCAAGCGGTTGTCTTCTCAAAAAAAGGAAACACCACAGGACCTGACTTATTAGTGACAGGACAAACACTGACTTTGGCCTCATCCATAAGCTTGCTGGGCATCAACGTAGAAAACATGTCTTGGTGTAATCACGTCACCAAAATCGCCAAGGCAGCAGCACAAAACCTAGGAGCACTCTATAGAGCAAAAAAGCTGTATACATCTCATCAGCTCTTACTGCTTAATAAGGCCCAGATAAGACCATCTCTGCAACACTGTTCCCATGCGTGAAGCTCGACACCCAAACACTTGATCAAGATATTGGACTCCATACTGAGGAGAGCAGTCCGCCTTCTGAATGACCCAGAGTTGACTAAAGACCTTGATAGCGTTGAACATCGAAGAAAAGTGGCGGACCTATCTCTTTACTATTAATACTACTACAGACAGTATTCCAAAGAGCTGGCACTTATGATTCCACTCAGAGTTGTGCCAAACAGAAACATCCATCAGACGCAGGCTGCTCATCAACATACGATTCAGTTGCGAACACCTAGGACGTCTCTGTTGCAGGACTCCTTCGTCTGGAGAACTGCCTCACTCTGGAATGGTCTTTCGAGTAACCTCTTCCCAAAAACTACAACCTACAGCGCTTTAAGTCCAACGTCCACGCACCGCTCGTTGAGTGGCATAGAATTTTCTTTTTGCGTGTGTGCTAAACATAAAAAAAATTATTGTAGTACGAAATGAAAAAAGTGTTATGAACAAATAATTTTCTCAAAGTATGCAGGCATATCCTCATATTCTGAGGGACAACCCTAAAACCCTTAGTAATCCAAGGTTTTCTTTATTTAGATCCTAAAACAATCTTTGATACAATAGCCTTGTTATTTCTTAATATATGCAAACTGGGATCTAAGGCGGTTCTACCTAGATTTTCCTTGGCTCGACGTCTGCTTTGCCACTGACGACCCGTCAGACTGCTGCGAAGAGATCATGCAAGTAATCTCCTCAGGAATGGAAGCATACATCCCAAATTCCTTCAAGTTGCCATCAAAAGGAAAGCCCTGCTTCGACAAAAGATGCGAAAGAGCTGTAGGAAGAAAACAACAAGCCTATAAGTAATGGCAGCAAAATCAGACCGCTGAAAATCGCAATTATTTTATCGAAGCGAGAAACGAGTGCAAGCGTGTGATCGACGAAACTAAGGACAAACACAATCAAAGGTTCAGGAATAAACTTTTGCAATGCCCCAGTGGTTCCAGGAATTTCTGGTCGGTAGCAAAGACAGTAAGTAACAACTTTACAAAAACGTCTCTCCCACCTTTGACGGACGAACGTGGCATCACGGCGACTACAGCCAAGGAAAAAGCAAACATGCTCGCCAAAATGTTTTCATCGCACTGTACCTTAGACGTACCTCAAGGCAAGACTCTCCCCACTATACCGAACATCAACACTACCATGGCAGAAGTCAAGTTTTCTCACCGTGATATTCGCAAAATCCTTAAAGAACTAGATACGCAAAAGACATCAGGACCGGACGGAATACCTGCCATCGTGCTAAAGAACTGCGCCAACGAACTAACACCCGTTTTTTCCAGGCTTTTTGCTCTTTCTTACAGAAAAGGGATTTACCCATCCTCTTGGAAAGTCGCTCGAGTACAACCTGTTCCAAAAAAAGGCAAGAAAACCACGCCCTCAAACTATCGCCCAATTGCCATGCTTCCAATAATCTCCAAAGTCATGGAACGTGTAGTCAACCAGCAACTACTCAAGTACCTCGAGAGCAACAGAATAATCAGTGATAATCAATACGGCTTTCGCAAAGAGAGATCGACAGGAGATATATTGGCCTATGTCACTCATATATGGAGTATTGCAATTGAAAACTATGGAGAGTCTCGAGCGATTGCGTTGGATATTTCAAAGGCATTCGACAGAGTTTGGCATGACGGACTGCTCAACAAACTGCCGTCCTTGGGACTGCCCGCCTCTGTCTGCAGCTGGCTGGCCAGTTTCCTTAAGAACCGATCCCTACACGTTGCAGTCGATGGACACATCTCGGACACATTCACCATCAACGCGAGCGTGCCTCAGGGCGCAATACTTTCACCAACTCTGTTCCTCATCTATATTAATGACCTGCTGATCGAAACGAATAATCCTGTTTACAGTTTTGCAGATGACAGTACCCTTGTCGCCCACTTTAGATCAGAAAAACCCTTACCAGCGACTGAGATTCATCACCGCAGACAGGAGCAGATTACAGCAATTAATCAAGACCTGGAGAAAGTTCAAACTTGGGGCGACCGAAATTTGGTTCAGTTCGATGCAGCAAAGACCCAAGCAGCAACGTTTACTAAGAGGGCCAATACAGCGAGCCCTGACATCATTATGGCAGGATCGACCATTCCTTCATCCTCGTCAATCGGGCTGTTGGGTGTCAGCAATATGTCACCATGTTGCTAACATCGCAAAATCAGCCTCCCAGAAGCTATTTCGCAACAAAAAACTCTAAACACCGCAGCAGTTGCTCTTGCTGTACAAAGCGCAAATAAGACCGTGCTTAGAATATTGCTCACATATCTGGGGTGCCGCACCAAAGCATACCCTAAAGCTGCTGGATTCCATTCAGAAGAGGGCTGTGCGTCTCGTCGGTGATCCGGAGTTGACCCGGAATCTGGATAGTCTGGAACATCGCAGACATGTGAACGAGATGTCTCTGTTTTACAGATACTTTCACGGCAGATGTTCCCAGGATTTGGCCCGCATAATCCCGCCCCTGGCAACTCCTGTCAGACAGTCCCGACAGACGGCAGGAGCGCACCAGTTCGTCGTACAACTAGAAACACCTAGAACATCGCTTTACCAGAACTCCTTTGTCTGGCGCACTGCATCACTGTGGAACTCACTTCCAGGACATCTGTTTCCCACTAATTACAACCTACAAATATTCAAGAACCGTGTCAATCAATATCTTCGCACACACACCGCTCGTCGAGCGCCATAGGATCTCCCTTTAGTGTGTGTGCTACTACAAATACTAAGTTTATTCAAATAATTGCAATATGTAGCAACCCTCATGAGGTTGTATCCTCATATGTACCGAGTTCGGTGATGCTGCGAAGCAATTAGAAATCTGAAAACTAACAAGTCTATTGGTCCTGAAAAGTTGCCTTCATATATTGTAAAATAAGGGATTGTTAAATCAGGGAAAATTTTCTAATACTTGGAATGTTCGGGCTAATCTTTACAATATTTTACAATTCATCTCAGAAATTGAAACTTAGTGGCACTACTCTGAAGTAGACGTTATTCATACTGACTACGCAAAGACTTTTGATAAAGTCTAGCATGCCATTCCGTGCTCCGGGTTCCGGTGTGCTCCAGCGTTCAAACCTTGGACCACTAATGTTTCTTCCTGTTATAAATAGTGTAACTATTGAGGTGAAATCTTTTAAATATTTATTATTCGCCGATGACTTAAAGTTGCTCTAATATATAATAGCAATGACTGTGACATGCTACAGATTGGATTTGATAAAGTCATGGGTTGGTCAAAAAGAGAAATGTAAGTGATCTCATTTTCTTGTAAAAAAGATATTATTAGTTCTGGTCATAAAATAGAAGGAAAAGTGTTGGGTCGGGTGTATGAGATCAAGCTTTGATTATAAACTTCCAGTCCGAACATTCATCATCAATATCTCCCTACGTATGAATATCCAAACTTTAAGGATCTGATGCTTATGCTCCCAAAGATGGATTTTTGGTGATATAATCTAAATTTTTTTGTACTAAAATTAAATAGGAAATGTTAGGACCTCTTTGGTCCCGGTGCCAGGGTGTAAATTGAACGCGTTGCTTCAGTTTCTCTTAATTTTAGTGACACTTGGTTACCTCTGTTAAAAACTGAAGCTGACAATGGACACTTAAAAATTAACTAATCCGTAAAACGAACATCATTAAATTGGTTCAAAAAACATATTGCTTTTCCATGCATATACCGGGTGACAACGAAACTACTACCCAGGCCCGGATTTTAAAATGGCTTGAGATAAAAATTTGAAATTTTTACCAACCATAGGGTTCAGTGACGTGCACATTTCGAGCTAAAAAACAATTGACAGTCACTTCCGGTTTCACCGGAAACGATATAAGTTTAACTTTTTTAAATGGCATCCCCCGTATATTTATGTATATTTGAATTCTACGAAAAATTCTAAACACTTTTTATGTAGGATGCACTATAGCTAAAACTAATAGATTTTGACTTATGAGACTTTAAAGTTTACCCTATTTTGACATTTATTTGCATTTTATAAGAAAACAACATGTGCTACTACCAAAACAAAAGGTGCAATTTATACGTCAACCAAGGCGCTCTAGGATGGCAGAATAAAAAACTTCAAATTAAGAATTTTCAAAAATTGATATTTTTGATATGTTGATTTTCAATTTTTCATCGATTTTTGTATGAAAACGGTTAAACCTACAGCCATGAGACTTTTACTACCCAATCTTACTTTTTTCTCTTCTTTCCATTTATATCCTTAGTTTTAGCCCCTAATACACAATTCTATGAGCTTTGAAAGTGGAGAAGCCATTTTATTTATTATACTTTTAGTAGAGTGCCCAACGCAGTAAAAGCCTTCTATAAATGATTTTTGTGGGCACCTTGGGGTTACAAGCTGAAATTTTCACAGAATGAAGGCTTTATTATATTAATTCAAAATATGAAGGTAATAAAAATTCAGAACGGGCAAAAGGGCAGAACGTGAAGGAAAATTATGAATGTTTTCATATAAAATTCATCTACATTTTTGTACGAATTATATTTTTTATCATTGCTTGAAATATGCAGATTACATTGGCCCTTACGGCAAAATAAATTAAAAAATTGAAATATCTCCCTTCGAACCTGAGCAAAATCTGATTGAAATATACTCATTTTCTGAATTCACCTCGCATTCTCTCCGAAATGAAGGCTCAAATCAAAAATTTGTATTCTTGCAAAAAGTTTGCCTTAAGTATCTAGAATATATAGGTGCAAGAATAAATTTTTTTGCTCAAATGGTGTTTAATTAAATGTAAAAAAAGTAATTTTCTTTTAGCCGCAACCGTCCGATCTCGCGCTGGCCGAGTACAAAGCAATAAGTGCTTTTATACCATTACGGGTTAGAATACTAATAATAATAATAGCTATGAAGACATTTTCGATTATGTAGACGAAATGTAGACTCAATTCCTTACTGTTCTCCAGAAGTTTCAGAGGAAGCAGGTGCTTTGTGGCAAAACCAAATTTGTAGTCCACGTGACATAATACCAGTGCCCCAGGTGAAGGAGAATAATAAACAGAAAACAACTCGTAACAGAGGAAAAACTGCAGTGTTAACCGCAAGCCCATATTATCATGAACTGATAGAAAAAAATAGTAAAACTCCCCAGAAGTTAACTAAAACTGTAAAAAGAAATGTTTTTGAAAGCGAAAAGAAAGACAAAACGGAACAACGTAGTAAAAGCAAAAAAGGTGGAACACGATTCTGCACACGGTGGTGAAAAGGGTGACGATACAAAATGTATTTTTTGCGATGGTGAATTCCTAAAATCTAGCTCTGGTGAAATCTGGATAGCCTGTAGTATCTGCGAAGGTTGGGCTCATGAAAAATGTACCGCCCATGATAGTCAGTCAAAAAGTGTTTTCGTATGCTACTTTTGCCAATAAAATATCCTGTTAACGAATTCTAACGCATTTTTAAATTCCATTTCACTTTGCCCCGTATAGTATTCCACTTTACCCCACAAAAGGGGCAAAGTGGAATAAATTTCTCTTTTTTTTGAAAATTTGTTTTACAAAAACTGTTAACATCAGATACCTTATATCACTGTCCTTTGTTAAGAAAAATATATTCTTTCGATTAACAACATTTTTACACTTTCTTCTTAAACTCCCCTACTTGCCAGTAATTTTAAACACGATAGGCCCTGCTTTGTGATAGGTCTGAGACTTGTCGTCTTACCAACTTGTTGTAGAGGATCTAGCAAGCTAAATTCCACAACAACAGCGAAATGAAAACCAACATCTTCAAGATAACTCATACATTCATACACATTCGAAAAATCACAAAAATTACAAATTTCTAAAGATAGTTATTTATGCATTTTTAAAACTCGAAATTATAAATAATGGACTTCTCGCATATACCGACGATATGTAGAAGTTCATTTTGGAGACGTCTGCCTTAAAACATTAAGTAGATATTAAGAGAAGCCTGCATTCTACCATTTTCTAAAGACAATCTCTAAATGAATTTCCATAATTTGAAATGATTGTACCTTTGGGGCGGCGATTTTTTTTGTGTAAATCATACTTTAAAACGTTATTTTGTGGTGACCGGATATCACCATTCCAGTTTGAGTAAAATGAGTCGATCAAACCGCTTAGTACATAATCCAATATTAAACTGCTTGGTGGATCAGTAATAAACTCCATTGTTATGTGTACATTACTGATTATTTTGTATAGACATTTATGATAGTTTTTAGAGACAAAAAATGGGATTCCGTTATTTAATTAAATATAGAGCATATGACGCTTTTCAGGCACTTCTATCAACTTTTACTTAATCAAGTGACATATTCACCAGTGTATCACTCTCACCTGGCATGCGTAATTTGAGAGGAAAACAAGTCTGGGAAGCGTGTCAGTATTTGCAGTTATAAAGATCTGAACCTTAATATTCAGGTTAGTATTAGTAGCAATGTAACGGATGAAATCCCAGAGTTACAGTCCGGTAGGTTATTAATTTTGATTGGGGTTTAACTTGACACATGTATAGAACGAAAATACAAACGTTTCACAGTCGAATAGATGATAACACATGATGCGGTTCACGGGAAGAGTAGTTGTCATTCAAACCAGGGACAAACAAATTAAATTTATTTGCACAGGTCATAAGTTTGAAATAAGTTACGAGTGTCCTATTACCCTCACGATCAAAATTAACAATACAATTTCCAGTTAAGATAATATCTTCATAAAAATTTTAGCGAGTCAGTCATAGAGTGTTTCTAAAAATTCCATTAGGTGGCCTATATCGCTATAAGCACCGTTAAATAAAACTTCTGCTGCTTTACATTGTCTGGAAGGCAGAAGTGGTGTTGCTGTCGAACTGAAGTGCGGCATATTTAAGCCACATAAATTCAGTTAAAGAAAATTCGTTCATAACTTCGTTTCAAATAGAGCCGGGGGAAGTGCCAAGCATTGCCATTTGGGCAATCCTATGTTTGGTGATAATAGAATAAAATTAATGAAAAAAATATACTTACTTAGAAATGTAGGTTAAAAAAGTTAATCAGAAGACAGCTCATTTAAATTACATATGTGTATACAACGCACATTTCTGTTCTTAGTTATTTACTCATAGACTGCAACAAAATATGCTCTAGAAGTACATAACTAAGGGTAGACGTGCGTATCACGTTGTGTTAAATCATGATTGCACATAGGAAATTTAGAGGCGATAGCTTTCTCTCAATCTACATTTTAAGGAGTGAAATATCACACTGTTAATTTTCCACGCAAATATGAGAAATTGACAACGTAATTTTGTTAACAGCAGCGAGTCATCGTAGGGTGTAATAAACAAAACTGGTAAGTTTGCAGAATGATTCTCAATGAAAAACTATAGTAGGACTCTTTTGACTTTGCTACTATACCTCAAATCTTTTGTTTCTGAGTTACGAAATTATTTAGACAAATAGAAATAGATTAATTTACTGTACTGATTTTATTTAGAGCCTCGTAAACGAGTAATTAAAATTAATTGGTAGCTGGGAGTCCTGAATTCATATGAGTCAAAATTTTAATAAGATCCTTAATTTCACTTACCAAAATAAGTTCATCAAAACTATTCATCAAAAAACCTTCACAACTGCCAAGCGGCTCTCTGATCTTGTGTAAGTGATCAAAACTAACAGCCACTCCCTTAACAACGCACTTCCTAGGAAACACCTTTACATTTTTATCCAAGAGCATCCTTACACTATCGCTTATATGCAAGAACAACAAATTATCCCAAGGCAGGATATTGCTTGTAAAATATGGCTCTCCGAAAACGACAGTTATGGTCTTTAAATCAATATCCTTTAAATCTTCAAGCTTTTCAAGAATCACAGTATTTTGAATCTTATTATAGTCAATAAACTCTTGTAAAATTTTTCTAGAAAATAAGTTGGTATCCAAAAAGTACAGCTTATTTGCTCCTAGTATTGACGCTACTAAGCCATAGTGGAAACCATCACTCAAAAACAGAATATTGCTGTCCTTATTTATATGATCTTCAAATATCCTCATATATTTCTTGTTTCGTTTAGAATCATTCAGTTGGCCTATTCTTGTTCTGGAAAAGGCTACATGTAATCCACATTCGCAAATGGGATTAAGATAATGCATGTCTGCTAGCCTTAGAGTAGTAGTGAGGTTGAACCATAAAGAGTATTCATCATGGCAACTTATTAAGTGAATCTAAAACAAAATATCATTTCCGATACCTTTTGGCAAAAATTGTAATTCGTCTAATAAATACCAAAATACTAATAAAATGTGGAAGAAATTATTTTCTATAAGCACGACAACACGGATAAAGGAAACTAATCCAAAGCAACTACAAAACTAGATTCTTACCAACTATTCCATTAATTGGTTTTGAAGAAATTATGAGACAAGGACTAAAGCATATCTTTTCAGAAGAATATTTCAGATAAATCATATAATACTGGCCTCTCTATTAATTTTACTATATTATCTTTTATAAATAGTTGCAATACTAATGTAGATTTTGGGTATTATTAGCGGATCTAAGTGTAAGAACGTAAGAACATTCCCTAATAAAAACAAATAAAAATCATGTTATATCCTACATTGTAAAAAGCACCAGTCCTGTCGTGGGACTGATAATTGAATTATTCTTACTAGTGATCTAAGATAAGAGGATGTTTTCTTAAGGTGAGCAACCGCACTGAACTTAAGTGAGTCATGTTTTCATTTCATATTAAAACTGTACAGGTGTAAAGGCCGAATTGGAACAACTTAGTGATTATAGCTTTAACTGAAACTTGGTTTAATAAATCTATATATAATTCTGAGTTTTGTTCTATTGATAGAAAGAATATTTAAAAATATAGAAATGTTGATTAAACAGCAAAATCTGAGGGGGAGGCGTTTTACTTGCCACTCAAAATATATGTATAATGTCAATGAAAGGATTTATGCGATGATAATGTAGAAGCTTGATGTATATTTTTGTTACTGGGTAAGAATATTTATTGGTATCGTAATGGAAGTGTATTTCGTTCCCAGTTGTAAGTTTGAAGCATATTCTAAATTTTATCATATGACCAAAACTTTTTGTCTGGGAAAATATTGTCACGGCTAGCAACCATCCGAATGTTTTGGTGCTACCCTATAGAACTTGCCTTGTCGCGTCTACATATGAGTCACCGCCGCGCCGGCCGCGAAGATTCAGGAACTGTGGAATTCTCTCGATGCCTTAGTCGAGAATATTATAGAGTGGTCTCGCTTCTCCCGGAGTATTCGTGATAGATTTTAAATTGTATGAAGACTTCACAAGTGCGGTGCGGTTTTTCACAATCTAACTTCTGACACCAAATGTTACATTTTTCCCGTGGATTCCGAACGAAATTACAGTATTCTTAGGAGAGAAGAGGGTACGAGTACGTCAACGAACCGTTTTGATTGGTGGATTCTGTGGAAACTTTATAACATTATATGGTCAATAAGAGGCAACAAACGGCAGAAATGGAGCAAATGAATAAAATGTTGGTCGATTTCATGGATAATTTAAATGCTGAGGCGAGCGAATCGGGAAGAGGATGAACGTAGAAGGCAAGTGGATCGGGAAGAGGAGGAACGTAAAAAGTAAATAGAACAGGAACAGCTTCAGAATGTAAGAAAATTACAGAAAATATTGGATGGGCAAAATGAAAAATTTGAAAAAGAAGTTGGAACTGTACAAAAAGAAGTTGGAAATGGACAAAAAGAAGATGGACATGTACAAAAAGAAGTAGACGTACAGATAGAAATGAAGAATCTACAAGCAAAAGTTACCAGACTAAAAAATCAAGGATCCACCGAGAGGGCATTCGCCACAGGACAGCATATCAAACCTCCAACATATGACGGTCAAACATCCTGGATAATGTACAAAAAACAATTTGAAGCCACTGCTGTTGCCAACGGTTGGAATAACGAAGAAAAGGCTACATCACTAGTGGTAGCGCTTCGTGGATCTGCCCTGGAACTACTACAGATCATTCCCATCAGCCAACAAGGGAAATATGACATGCTTGTAGCTATCCTGGAGAGACGATTTGGAGACCAACACAGAAGACAACTGTATCAGGCACAAGTAAAGTCCCGACATCAAAAACCTGCTGAAAACCTGCAAGAGTTTGAGGCAGACGTTAAACTTCTCATTCAATTTGCCTACCCGGGAGCAACGGGAGAGTTTCAAGAGGAACTTGCTGCCCAATAATTCGTGGATGGTATCAGAGATCCAGAAACTCAGAAAATGCTACGTCTAGCCAAATTTGATAACAGCAAGCTTTGGGTAGAACCCTAGAAATCTCCAAGCAAAAAATCAGGACCGCCGGCCGTATCCATCCAGGAAGAAAAGCTGACAAACAGCTGTGAATTAACTGAGATGGGCGAAATTTTGAAGAAATTAGCGAAAGTTCTTCAGGCCACGGGGAGATTCCGGGAGTCATGTTAAGATATACTTTGAATTTGTTAAGATATAATTCGAATCGCCTTTTTTTTGTTGCAATATTATTTTATTTATTTACTATAATTCAAATAAAAAGCCAATTTGTAACTATAAACTATAAAGGCACTTTCCTTTAAACTATTACTTTAATTTACTAAGAATATAAACTGAAAGCTAGCTCAGGGTATATAGGTTCGGAGCACGCTGATTAAAATTTATTTCCGAGTGTAGTTGTTGTGATAAGGTGCAAAATAAAAGATTAGAAATTTCAGAAAACAATTATTCTATTTAGATTTCCTTCTAACAAAAATAAGGATTGAAATTTGATATTCTACTGAATTTTCTTGGTGATATCTGCACTTTAATCACCTTATGGTTCCTCCGAGCTTCCTGGAGAGGGTTACTTGAAGTTGCTGTAGTGCCTAGGATCTGTCCTGTGACGACACTGGAAGCTGTCCTGGTAGGCTGAGTGCGTGTGGACTCAGTAGCATGAAAAAAAAACCAGTACAGGGCAGTTAAAGAGTTCACCAAGAATGTTGTTACAACTCTGTTTCAATTTGGCGGAGAATCGCGCTTGTCTAAGCTTAGGCTTATATATAGCGAGAAATAATTCTTTCCAATTAACAATGCTGAAAAATGCCAAAACACGCTGAAGAAAGAATAATTATGTTTAATTAAATATGCCTCCGCCAATTTGCACAGAATTGTTTCTGTAGACAACAATTATGTTTCGATTAAACAGTTAACAGATTACAGATACTAAATAAAATAAATAGCTATTTAAGCTGAGAAATATTGTGATGAAAAATATTTCAATAAAAAACAATTACAATAATCAGGTAAGAACAAAAGTGAAATCAATAAATTTAAACAGGTAATTAGAATTAAATTATTGCCTGAAAGCTACGTTTCAACTCAAAAATCAGTTCAATTAAAAAATAAAGGTAATGACCAATTTAAATCGAAATAAAGAAACAGCGTTATTAAAATCTTGTACCCACCACAGTCGAGAAGGCTTGAGAAGGTGCTCTTTAAATATCTGATGTGACGATAAAATACTTATATAGGATGAACAATAACTAACTAAGCTTTACTCTAATCCCACATCTAATCCATAACAACCGACAACGGTACTAGAGAAAGTTAGACTGAGTATCCTACACTATAGACGGTTTTAGTTATTAATTTCTAAAAATTGCTACCTCTAACATTAACCTAAATTATGTGAACCCTATAGGCCACTTTGATCGATTCTTTAGTTGGCTTGCTAAACTAAATCCGAAATTTAATAATTCCCCGCTTTTGCAGGATCAAGTCTTTTTTTCTCTCTTATGAAAGAGACTTAGGCTCCAAAAAACAAATATTTCACCTGCCCTACAGGCAAGAACATACCCACGGCAAAAGACAACGTGGTATATGTAACGATAGTAGGCAGATACCAGAGACTTACAAGCTTAGCACCTTTATTCTGTCTATGGACTTTTCGATATAGACAACTTGAAATAAAAATCAGCGCAAAAAAAATAAAGAAAATCTCAAGCCTACCTTCTCAACCATTCACACTGGCCGTCGGTACAAGATAGATCTCTAAAATGTCTGTCCTACCTTGCCATCAGACTCACATCTCAAAAAAAAAATGCACGGACGCGCAGTCGTCACAAATATTTCATCTTTTTCCACCGTACGAAGCGACCGATCGTAAGCATAAAATATGATCTGCATATTTAAATTATTTAATAATTTTAAATAATATAGTACTGCTGTGTTTATGTAGATTCAACCCATAATATTAATTTTCATTTTATATTAACTAGGTAATTATCGACTGCTTTATTTAAGAGACAAAAAATTAGTTTTAAATGAACTTGATGGGCAACATAAGAATTCAGTATTTATTAATATTATCGTACTATTTAATGTGGAATTTTCCACACTGTTGCTACCAGGTCGGTTTAGACAGTAATTCAAAATAGGTTGAAGATGAAGAGTTATTATTTCAAACCAAAAATAAATACAAGCGAACTCAGAACAAACTGATGTTACGGAATTCTTAAAATTACCGTAACAGTCAATAGAAGTCAACCGAAATTTATCAAATCAGTGGTATAGATGTGGCAGGACTGGGCATTTCAAAAGAGACTGCCCAGTACAACTACGCTCTAGCTCTCCATCCAGAGACCCTAGAGTCTTCAAGTCAAATCAGGAAAACTTCAATTAGTTAACATTGTGGACGGGTGTTGGCTAAAGAAGATACAGCCTCCAGGATCGTCTGCATAAAAAGCCTAGGAAAAACCGCCAACAGTCCAACTATTAAAGGAAAAATGAACAGAAGAACCATGACAATTACTGTTTACACTGGTGCGGCGGTATCTTTGACAAGGTCCAACAGAGTAAATAGAGTAGAAGTTCTACCCATATCAAAGAATGTAGTTTTACGTACGGTTACTTGGTTAATGGGTATTGAACCTTAACTTGGAAGAATTAAATTGCACCACACAGTGTTAGTAGCCGACATAGAAGACGAATTTATTTTGGGGATGGATCTCATTGGCCAATATGGATTCTCTTTTGACAGCAAGCTTAACCTTCTGAAGTTTGGCACCGAAGAGCTCATCCTTACCAAAACAGACGATGACACACCGACTAAAGTAGTGGCGGCATGTACTGTCAGAATAAGCGGAAATACCGAGCAGATAATTTTTGGGAAATTGGAGAAGGATTTTGGAGGCTGCATCGGACTCATCCAACACCACGATTTGCCTTGCAAACACCTCGGAGGCAAAGCACTAGTCAAAACCGACGGCGAAATACCGGTAAGGATAGCAAATATTTCATCCAATTCCATTAAAATCAATAAAGACGATGTAATAGCCACCTGCGAGCCGGTGCAGTGGGTAACCGGTTGAGAAACGCAGCCAGACGTAACACCCTCAACATCACCTAAGGAAGTCCTAGAACATTTCCAGAAGTCGTGGCATCATCTGTCTTCCGAAGAACTGAAGAAAGCTATACAATTTATCAAAGAACAGAGCATAGCCTTTGAAAGGAAAAAATAGCAATACCGGAAGAACGAACATCATAAAACATAAAATCGACACGGGAAGTGTTCACCCTATACGAAGCATCCTCGGAGGTTACCAGTGACGAAGTAGCAAGAGGTTACAACATTAGTGGATAAAATGCTTGACAATGGAATTATTGAAGTCATCAAGCCCATGGTCGTCTCCTGTTGTCTTAGTCACCAAGAGGGATGGGACTACCAGATTCTGCGTGGACTATAGAAGGCTCAATGCCGTCACCAAGAAAGACAGCTATCCACTTCACAGAATTGATGACACGTTGATGACACTAGCAGGTTCTCATTGGTTCTCAATACCCGATTTAAAGAGCGGCTACTGGCAAGTAGGCATCGACAAACAAGATAAGGAAAATATTGCCTTTTCTACCGTAGTGGTTTATATCAGTTTAAAGTGATGCCCTTCGGACTATGCAATGCCCCCGCTACTTTTGAGCGTCTTATGGAAGTTGTTCTACGAGGCCTCAGTTGAAAGACATGCCTGGTCTATCTTGATGATATAATGGTAATGGGGAAAATTTTCGAAGAGCACCTACAAAACCTGCATGAAGTTCTTACTAGAATCAAGAATGCTTAGCTTTGACTATATCCAAAGAAATTTTTCCTTTCCAACAAAAAGTTGAATTTCTCGGGCATGTCATGTCATCAGAGGGAATCCAAACCGACCAACGAAAGATTACAGCAATCAAAGACTGGCCTCGTCCTCGCGACAAACACGAACTGCGGAGCTTCCTTGGATTATGTGTACTTATTATAGAAGATTTGTGGAAGGATTTGCAAATATGTAGCTCTACATAAGCTCACTGAAGAACGAGCAAAGTATAACTGGGATCATAACTGTGATTTTGCGTTCAGGAAATTAAAAGCAGGCTCTATGTTCTAGTCCGATATTGGGATATCCGGAACAAAATGGTAAATTCGTATTGGACACAGACGCAAGCAATACACCGGCATCAGAGGGGAGTTATCGCAAGTACAAGCAGGAGAAGAACGAGCTATCGAATACTACAGTCGAACACTTTCGAAACCTGAACGTAATTACTGTCTAACCGGAAAAGAGCATTTGGCACTGGTGCGGTATATGAAACATTTTCATCAATATCTGTATGGACAAGAATTTCTAATAAGGACTGATCATGCAGCACTCAAATGGCTTTTGGATTCTAAAACAGTCTGAAGGACAGGCTTGAAAAGTTACAACAATATAACTTTAAGGTTACGCACAGGGCAGGGAGATTGCATAATAATGCTTTTATGCAGAAGGCATCAGGACCGGACGGAATACATGCCATGGTGTTAAAGAAGTGCGCCAACGAACTAACACCCGTTTTTTCCAAGCTTTTTCCTCTGTCTTACGGAAAATAGATTTACACGTCTTCTTGGAAAGTCGCTCGAGTGCAACCTGTTCCAAAAAAGGGCAAGAAAACCACGCCCTCAAACTATCGCCCAATTGGCTTACTTCCAATAATCTCCAAAGCCATAGAACGTGTAGTCAATCAGCAACTACTCAAGTACCTCGAGAACAACATAATAATCAGCGATAATCAATACGGCTTTCGCAAAGAGAGATTGACAGGAGACATATTGGCCTATGTCACTCATATATGGAGTAGGGCAATTGAGAACTACGGAGAGTCTCGAGCGATTGCGTTGGATATTTCGAAGGCATTCGACAGAGTTTGGCATGACTGCCTGCTTAACAAACTGCCGTCCCTCGGACTGCCAGCCTCTCTCTGCAACTGGCTTACCCGTTTCCTTAAGAACCTATCTCTGCACGTCGAATTTGATTAACGCGGGAGTGCCTCAGGGCGTAATACTTTCACCAACTCTGTTCCTCATCTATATTAATGACCTGCTGACCGGAAACGAATAATCCTGTTTACAGTTTTGCAGATGACAGTACCCTTGTCTCCCAACTTAGATCAGAAAACCTTTACCAGCGCCGCAGCCAGGAGCAGATTACACCAATTAATCAAGACCTGGAGAAAGTTCAAACTTCTAGCGACAGAAAATTGTCCAGTTGAATGCAGCAAAGACCCAAGCAGCCTCGTTTACCAAGAGAGCCAATACGGCGGGCCCTGACATCATTATGGCAGGATCGAACTGTTTTTCCAAACAGTTGCTCTTGCTCTACAAAACGCAAATAAGACCGTGCTTGGAATATTGCTCATACATCTGGGGTGCTGCACCAAAGCACACCCTAAAGATGCTGGATTCAATTCAGAAGCGAGCTGTGCGTCTTGTCGGCAACCCGGAGTTGACCCGGAATCTGGATACTACAGATACTTTCCCAGGATTTGGCCCGCCTCCTACCGCCCCTGGAAACGCCTGTCAGACAGTCACGACAGACGGCAAGAGCGCACCAGTTCGTCGTACAACTGGAAACACCTAGAACATCGCTTTACAAGAACTCCTTTGTCTGGCACACTATATCACTATGGAACTCACTCCCAGGACATATGTTTCCCCCTATTTACAACCTACAACTATTCAAGAACCGTGTCAACCAACATCTTCGCACACACACCGCTCTCGAGCGCCATAGGATCTCCCTTTAGTGGGTCTGTCACTATCATAAAAAAAAGAAAAAAACATCACAGGGCAGATTCCATGGCCTCAGACATCTCTGGCACCACCATCCAGGAAGCATGGAAAAAAGGTTACTTTGTATATTGCTGTAAAGAAATTATATTTTTTAATAACAAAAATTTCTAATAGCATAAACCGAGTCAATAGTACTCTTGAAAAATTGGGACAAGGAGAAACAGGAAGTCAACAGAAAAAATTTAAAGAACATCTCTCAGACATATCTTGAAATTAGATCTTAGTCTTAAAGTATCTAAGAATCGTTATTGCCAGAAACTTTTGTTACAAGTGTTAAACAAAAGAGGCTTCTAATAGATAGATAGATAGAATGCAACTAAACACAAAAAAGGAACTGCGGTAACTAATGTTCAAGTGAATTAGTAGATAGTTTCCTATTTACATCCTGTCTAAATGTCCATATTACAAAGTAATAAAGTACAAGCTATGCAAATAATTGTAGCTCTGCGAATCGACTTATTGTCAGTCATGCTAAAACTGAATTGATGTCTTTAATATTCATGTACTTATACACAACTGGTTGTGGCGTATAGATGAAATTTAATCTGATGGTATCGAGACTGTAGCTAAACTTATTATTAACATTATTAAAAATAAAAAGCAACTTTTTGCAAAAGAAATCCTATTTCAAGTACAGGGTTAGATTCATACATCTATCCTAAATGCACTCTTTATTTAAGATTTTTTCAAAAATATTGCATATTGTAATAACAATTTCATTGTCACATAATAAAATTTTCCATAATTTGTTTCGTCGTTTAACCATATTATTTAACAAACATACATTTTTAAATATAGTGTAAATAAATCAACCACTAAGGGCAAATGATAAAAACCATTTAATTTATTTTGATATTTCCATAAGAAACTAGCATCAAATGAATAAAAACATGATTTAATTGACGATTGATTTCGCGCCACAGTCGATTTTATACACATATATAAATATCATGTATACCTACTTCTTGATCCGTCTTTACATCGATTTCTTGTGGAAAATAATACACGGCTTGCATCCAATGGTCTCGCCAAGGAATATCAGTTGTTAGTTGGTCCTTTGATTTTGGATGGGCCCAAAAGGGGGCACAACTAAGGATATGTTCTGCATTGATGTCCATTTGTAGTTCCCACCACATAAATACCATCTGAGCTTTGCCATCTCTAAGGGATTTTAGAGTGTTTATAGTAGATCTTTCAAATACAAAAGGAGTTTTTCCTGACCTACATGAAAACAATTATTAACTTAATAACTAAAGATTGGTTTATGCATGTTTTAATTTTCTTTTGGCTCTATTGTCTATAGCTGTTGCTAACTATAAATAATTAAACATTTATTTAACCTCTTAAGGGCAATGTTCCTCACGCCATTACTCAAATATTTTTCTAGACTTTTATTCTGCTATTCGTTGATTGTCCACAAGTGCGGCCAGATATATGGCCTTCTATCGGATGGCTCTGCCTGACACGATTCTGAGGTTGATAGTCTCTCAAAGTTTATTGCGAAAACGTGACCTCGGGGTGGGGACAAAATATGGAATGTACTAAATTCGTTATATCTAGATGCACAATGCCTAATTGGCAGTGTAATGGCCGATAATTAAACCTTTATATGTAGACACAGAATAATATATGTCTACATCTGTGTACACCACATAGCTATGAAAACTTCGGAATAAGAAAATGTGCGGACATACAGGACATTACATGCGCACATTGCTCACACATATGTATCCTAGATATTATTAATCTACTATAAATGATCTGAAGTTACCGAACATTATTTTCCATTTAGGACGATATCTGAAACAAAATACCTAATTGTAAGTAAAAACAAGAAGAAAAGTCCATACACATCAATCCTATCAGTTCCGTTTTGGAGGATGCAACAGATCCGGTTTCAGACAGTGGTTCAGAATATGTGCAATTAACAAGAGAACAAATATTTCACTCGCTCCCGTTGAAGATTTCTAATGACACCTGGTAGATACAAACAAATTAATTTTATTAATTTGTTTAAACCATAAAGATGTAGGTGGCTAATTAACTATATAATTAACCACAAGAAAATTTTAGTGGACTGTATTAAATAGGGTGGTGGAAGTTTTACACATAGATATGAATTGAAACCAGGTAGGTATGTTAACGTACTTTAATAATGCAATTATGCATTTGCAATTCATGTAAAAAATATGTACAATTTTTAAATACTTCTTAATCTACTTCCATGCATTCAATCATTCACTCACATAAAAAATAAATATACAAAGGTTACTTATTTTTAAATAACGACAAAAACGGCCTTGAGTCTGCAATTTAAAACTGAACTATGTTTGTCTGAATTTAAATGAAATGAACTTTTATGCTTTCAATCTAGCACCTTTATTTCTTACAGAATACCTTATTCTCCAATGCTTTACTTCACTCTAACAATCCAGGGATCTGACTTCGAATCATTGAATTGACTTGTACAAGCACAACTTGAGCTACCAATTCGGTACCACCATTTTACTGATTCTCTTCAATCTCATCAACTACAGGGAAGCCACGACACCACGTCGTTTCTGGCTTTAAGGAATTACGTAAAAAAAGCCTAACAGAGGTCTTTGTCCAACGTGGACAAATATAAAGGAGGTACACTAAATATTTTCTAATATTTGTGCATACAAACGGAGAAATTGCCAAAAAGGGAGACCTTTTGGAGCGAAACCGGGAACAGAACTTTCGCTGTTGATCGAGTGAAAGTCTAAACTGCGCTGAAATATGATTTCTCTTACGAGCTCGGGAGGGACAATAAAGCGGGAAAGTAAGCGTCGGTTTTATTTGAGAGGGTGAAAACATCTTCTTTCTTTCTTTGGCACACTGCTGTTTACTGAACACTGACGGAAACACGGATATAATAAATTGAAAACGATTACACACGATTGAATTGATGGAATGACATTTAGCTTTATATAATGGAATCGACCATCCAGGTTTGTACTAAGGGGTAATGAAGAACTGACATAATATGCTGATTTAAATGCACAAATTTCTGTTTACCTGGGGTTAAATAAGTATATTCGTGGATTAATTATGGCTCATTCATACTACATTTATACAGGGTGTTATCACCAAACTATGCGGTGAAAAATAACAAGTTGTTGGGATGTTTCTCCAACAACACCGGCGATCACAACGGATAATTGATTATGTTCGCCGGGCATAAAACTATAGCCAAAAAGAATCGATAAGGACCAGTATAGAAAGATAATAATTATGCAAATCAACCGCCACAAAATGCGATAAATGTCGAACACCAAACACCTTCTTCCTGAAGAATTATTTCAAATGGTTGCATTGGAAATAAATCAGTACACTATTCAGGCAGCCAAACAAATTTTTCTATAAGTTTCGATTAAATCGACCGATTTAGCTGATACTTGATGGAAATACATTGCAAAATTTTAAAGAAAAACACAAAGGTTTAAAATTTCCACGATTTCCAAAACCGTGAAACAAGGTGCCTTTTTCAAACGGATTAACTACAAGTATGTAAAAATAGAGTAAAATATCCTAAGTAGGTAACAAAAAGGAGACCATAACTTAACTACCATACTTAACTTGTAACAAAAAGATACCTATGTAATTGAAACTGTTTCTAGTAACATACATCAAGGTGTTAATTGATTTATAGCAAGGCTCTCCTTATGAATGATCGAGGTCCATCGTCAGCTACCACTTCAGATAACATGACTGTACTTCGATAACTGATAAAAATACAGTGCAGATGATTTTATCGTTATGTGGACAGGAGTCGGCACATCGCTTGAAAGTTGGGATAGAAATAGAGCATCATGTTGAAATTTCAAGACCACAATCATGATTTAGTGCAACTGCTATATCGGAAGTGTTGACATCACAGATCGTATGGAAGCTCATTATCCATATTATTTCACATGTTGTGAAGTGCATGAAATGACAATCCTTTATTCCAATCATGAACGCATGTATTTTAAATAAATAGAGAAAAAGCTTCTAAGATTACATTACTGGATTTGAAAGAATCTTAGCAACTATGATTTAAATGAATCGAGGTAACAGAACTCTAGGAAGGTTTTCTTCTGGAGAGAATTTAACACCTGCATAGAAAAAAAGCTGGGACGAAGAAATCATTAGACGTTAGAACTGATGGAATTAGTTAGGTGTAAATCAAAATGTATTAAACCAAACTAACGCCCTAGATGTCATGACAGAAACTTCAAGAGAAAAAAAGATAGGCTTGGAGTCAGTGTGTCCTGAGTGTATGGAGTGTTTTAGACATCAAGATGTTTATTTTCGACAGTAAAGCAGTCAGAATTTTTAATTAATGTTTTTCTTACGGATTCACTAAAGATATAGTTTTTAAAAATCGTCAGAAAAGAAATGTGTGTAGTTGTAGTGTAATTATCATCTAATCTCGGTCTATGTTTGTTGTAATGGCGAAACGATGGAATGGAAAGTAAGGTGCGCTATATGCAACAAAAAATGCTGGTTTTAAAAACTGATCTGTCTACTTATTATGTAGGTAGGTGCCTATAAATAATAATAGCCAAATTGGGTTACTTTTGATTTGATAATTCAATAATTGACAACTAACAATAATAAGTGCCTTTAGTTTATGCTCTAGTTCGTGTTAAACACAAGACGTATTAGCACTAAAATACCTAAATGTTGTTTACCTACACCCTGAACTGATAGCAAGCCTATTCAAACTGACCAAACAACTCAATTTCAACTCATTACTGAGTGTCAGGAGTTAGTAATGTACAAACTAGGCCAAAAAATGTCAAAAACTTTGTACAATTCCGAACTTAGCAAAAGTCGCTCATTCTAACAAGATGCCTATGCAATAACTAATTAAAAACTGCCAAATATGAAATAAATCAAACCTGCTAAAATAACAAGGGTTCACAAAAACCACTCTTCTCGATTTCGACCAGGACACAGGTCAAATCTGGTTTAATTGATCTCTCTGCAGTTTTGTGATGCGAATGAACATCAAATATAAAGCAGTTGACAAAAAATTTATAGAATTTGAGATGTCTTTACCCATGTCTTATGCTAAACCTGAAGGAATAGAAAGGTTTTTTCCAATTTCAGTTTTTTAAATCATAACTAGAAACAAATTATGTCTAGAAACGGGCAACAAGCTTGTTTCTATTTACAAAATTATTAATTTTTAAAGTCACAAAAAAAAACATAACTATAATAGTTTTAATAATACTGATAAGATAAATAACTAATTATTTTATTTATTCTTCACATTCAACTTGATACATCATATTTTTAAATATTATATTAAGATAAATATTGTGTTATTTTGTGGTTCTTGGTGGTTCCTAAATACCAAAATAAAATGATGTTATTTCTATGTTCTTCAAGATACTAATGTTAAAATTACGCTGTTCGATCTTTTCTGATTATAAATGTTTATTTTATAGGAAATTATAATGTGTTCTATTTTTTTTCTTGTTTTCCCAATTAAAAAAATATTAAAAACATATACTTAATTATTTTTAAAACTAGGTACATACATTGTTATATTAAGTATATTCACACCAAGTAAAGCCAGTTATTTTTGTGATATAAATTTTTATCATTTTTGTTTTGCTTCAGAGGAAGAATGCATGAGTACTTTAAAATTTCACAGTCAGAATTATTTTACATTGTAGTGTTAAAAAAGTAATCAAAATTCAGGGAAAGTGATTTTGATCTGTTCGGTAATAAACAGGTTGAAACCGGTTTAAACCAAGGAAACTGCTCAAAACTCATCTGTCGAAAAAAAGTTTAAATAAAAGAAAATTAATTCACGATTCAAACACTGTACAAAATATGCCATGCGGAATAAATGCTAACCTAACATTTAAAAAAAAGATTTTTATTATTTTTAATTTAGCCGAAGTTAAAAAAAAATGTATGATACTTATAATAATCTTGCAACAACACTTATTTTAACTTTTTTTTCATTTAACTAAATGCATTCTTTTTTTTTATATTTTGTAAAACTTCTTTGGCAATTCTGGTACATAAAATATTAATCAAACTTTTTGATGTTTGAACCATGATACAAATTAAATACTTGCAACTTGCCTATTTTCATTTGATATAGACTTTTTGAACATTAAGAAAAATACATACCAATCAAATCGCAATACAGGTGTAGGTGGCACAATAGTATTAAATGAAGATAGCGGTAGCTGACTGAGTTGAATATCATGCACAGCAGCAGATCCAGGACAATTTTTAATCGATTCAGACACCCTAATTAAAGCTTCTAAATCATCATTATAAATGTCTTTAAGCTTATTCCAATTTTGAGCAAGAGGACATTCAACAACCTACAAATAATTACACAAACATAAACAAAAGGTATGATGTAAGCGCAAAATATTGCAGGGCAAAAACATTATCATTACGAGTTTAAGATCGACATTGAAGTGCTCCAAGGCTCAATTCTGATGCCTAAACATAATACCCGCTTAATTGTAGAGGTGTTGTTGCTACATATCTCTAGAAAAAAAAACGATATGCTTTATGCTGATGATTAATAAAATATCGGTGGCAACATGGCCAATAATTAATGATCTTCGACGTAGTAATGTTACCAGTCATCATAATATTCCCTTATTTCCAGATGAATTTATTATTATTCAATTGGTAAAAGCTTGTGTAATCAAAATCCTCTAGAATATATGTGGGGAACCTAGCGCCAGAAAGAATTTTATTTCACCCAACCGACATATTTGAGTTGATAACACCTTCTTAGACATTAAAAATTAAAATTCTTCAGGTTGGCATTTCTCATCTATAAAAGTATTTTTATAGCTAAACATTAGTGCTTAAAGGTCATTGAGTAAGTATTAATGACCTTCGACGTAGTAATGTTACCAGTCATCATAATATTCCCTTATCTCCAGACGAATTTATTATTATTTAATTGGTAAAAGCTTGTGTAATCAAAATCCTCTAGACTATATGTGGCGAACCTAGCGCCAGAAAGAATTTTATTTCATCCAACAGACATATTTGAGTTGAAAACACCTTCTTAGACATTAAAAATTAAAATTCTTCAGGTTGGCTTGCCTTATCTATAAAAGTATTTTTAGAGTTAAACATTATTACTTAGTAAGGGTGTTGTGAATGAATCGTTATATGTAAAGTGAGGACACTGATCCCTCTAACTTCAGCCCCATATCCTTCTTGTCTATTTTGGCCTTTGAATTTATACTAAAACTATTTTTACAAAAAAAACATTTCCTTAACTACTAACTCAGCTATTACTTTTAAAAAATATAAGATGTACAGTCAAAATCGTAAATGGTGCACACAGAAATTGAAAGACCTACATCAACAACCCTCTGAAATGCATAAGATCGCTAAACAATATCCTCGTTGAATACGATTGTATTTAGAGACGGGTACACTCAATTAAAATATTTGAAGCTGAAGAGTAGTAGTTCTTGCTACCAAGGTGAAAAGTAGCCAAAGTATCAATTTTCAACTGTTTATAGCTGTGAAACTACTAACTCTAGAGGTATAACACCATACATAAAATATGCTTAGAACTTTACCAGGAATCGAAAAATAAATGCATATATAGGGTGTCCCTTTGAAAAAAAAAAAAACTTTTTGTTTTTTTCTGTATACTCATCATTTTTCCAATATTTTTTACACGCAGAAAAAAGTATTTTTCAGTACCTACATAACCATACTTTTAATTTTTTTGGGACACTTAAAATAAAAAAGTTAAAGGGGGGCGACATTATAGCATGTACAGGGTGTCCCAAATTCGAGCCTCATCATTGGGATCTCGGAAACTAGAAGAGATACGAGGTCGGTTAAATTGAGGCAAAGTTGTGCAATTTGATGCTGATCAAAATGCCATCTTAAAAGTTTAAAAATTCCGAATACTTACGAAGATTTTTGGAAAAAACCGAATATTCGCGATTTCATTTTAATTTTTTTATGACTCTATTTGAATAGATATAACAAAATAAATTTTACATTCTCAATGCTACTTTTTTTGTTCTACAAGATGGTGTTATCAGATTTTCAAACCGACGTTTCGTCTTTGAGCTGCCATCATCAACTTTGTTTTTTTAAATACGGCCCTGGATTTTTTATTACGGATTTTAAGAGCATCTAAAGTCCCAAAACCAATGATGTATCGCACTTATTCGAAAAATTTATATTAGTGGGATTTTCCATAAGACCTCATGTGTTAGAGAGAGACAGAAAACATGTTTTTGATAAGATTTTACCAGGAAATTATTAAAATCACTTTTTCGGATAAGTGCGATACATCATTGGTTTTGGGACATTAGAAGCTCTTAAAGTCCGTAATAAAAAATCCAGGGCCGTATTTAAAAGAACAAAGTTGATTATGGCAGCCCAAAGACGAAACGTCGGTTTCAAAATTTGATAACACCATCTTGTAGAACAGAAAAAGTAACAATGAGAATGTGAAATTTATTTTGTTATATCTATTCAAATAGAGTCATAAAAAAATAAAAATTAAATCGCGAATATTCGTTTTTTTCTAAATATCTTCGGAAGTATTCGGAATTTTTGAACTTTTAAGGTGGCATTTTGATCAGCATCAAATTGCGCAACGTTGCCTCCATTTAACCGACCTCGTATCTCTTCTAGTTTCCAAGATCCCAATGATGAGGCTCGAATTTGGGACACCCTGTACAGCATCTGACCACGGCACCACTAGAGCACTGAAAGCAATTCATTGCACCGTAAATACATGGGTAAACTAGCATTTCGAATTTGGCCACGCCTTCAGCGATTCTGATTGGCTCTGTACGTAGGTAAATTAGGGTATGGTATACTTGTGCTGAGGGTTGTTGACAAGATTTCGGGCTTCCTTGCTTACTCCTGGCTGCTATCCGAATCAACTCAACATTTGCAAATCCACACCAATGTTTAAGCATAAGCAGGGTTCTTCACTAGATCCAAATAATTACTGTAATGTCTGTGAACAAAATTAGATCGCCAAAATAATTGAGGCAGCTTTTAACATGCAGTTAACTGCATTTTTGGAAAGGTTTAACATATTAGGACATCTTCAAAATGGGTTTAGAAAAAATTGATCTACTTTGACAGTCATTAACGAATTTATTTACAATACACTGCACTAAATAACAAACAACCCTGTAGAGCTATTTTTTTATATGAGTGGAGCATTTGACACCGGTGATCATAACCTTTTACTACAAAAGCTATATAGAGCGGGGGTTCGTGATGTGGCTCATCAGTGGATATGTGCATACTTGACGGACAGAGGGCAGTCAGTGGTTTTGGACAGATCTTGATTGGAGTATAGATTCGTGGAGACTGGGTGCTTCATGGCTCCATTCTTGGATCTCTTTTATTTATTGTTCAACGATATGCCTTATGCATGTACTTCGCCATATGCGGCGGTTGTGTATGCTGATGAGACGAATTGCTTGATTTCTGGGGGTAAAATGGAAAGAGCAAATAGAGCAGTTACGGAGATTGCAGATTGGTGTATGAGCAATGGGCTAGTTCTGAATACTAACACAACCTTTTTTTTTATGAGGTTCCTGCCAAATAATTCTTCAGTTGATCGAAGCTTATTGATAAGAGCTAATCACCAGTCAATAGTTCAGTGTGATAAATTTAAGTTCTTCGGAGTTATTCTGGATCAGAAGATGATTTGGAGGATCATATAAATGCACTAACTTATGATACTTAAAATCTTCTATTTATATCAATATTTTGAAGCTGTCATATTTTGGCTTGGTGCAGTCATATATTTCATATGGTTTGATTTTTTGGGGTTACTCAGCGTATGTGAGTAGGGTATTTATTATCAAGAAAATAATAGTGAGATGCATACTGGGCTTGCCCACATTGTCGCATTGTCGAGAAGCTTTTATCAATTTAGGAATATTGACACTCCCCTGTTTTTACATCTATTATATCATAATGCATACTAAACACCATGAAGGCAATATGCCTAATGTAATATCTTCATTATTCATTTTCATGCTTGAGTGTTGCACAAAGCTGGCCCATGTATTTATTAGGAGGTAATAATGTACAATAAAGCACTGAAACTGCCTGGGAACTTAAATAACTTTAACGTTTCTAGAAATATAATATTTACCTTTCTGATTTTCAAGCATTTTACCAAGTCTGTTACAGCTCAACACTGTAGGAGGAGTGAACTTTTGAATTATTACCTAACTAGGTATTTGCCTGTGTGAGATTTATTCTTAAATTTTAAAATGTTGTAATGTGATATATTTTATTAATTATGTATGTATTCTAGGATTAGATATTTACTGACAAGTTCGATAAGTTGTATCACATCACTTATTTGTACAACTTGAATGATGAATAAAGGGATATTTTACTTTACTTTTTACTTTACCAAGAGCATTGAGAAACTACGAAACAAAACAGTCAAGTCATTCTTATTAAAGAACAATATATTAAATACTAAACAATTTGTTTTTAGACATGAATGAAGCACTAGCAATGCTCTTTGATTTTTGAGTCTGTTATATGCTTGTTTGAATTAAGGCAGTTTGCTGAGGCAGGCTTTTCTGATTTGACCCAAGCATTTCATTATGTCAGTCATGAAACATTGTTGCAGAAGCTTCAAATGTATGAATTTCATGCTGCATAACTAAATTGGTTTGTGTCATATTTAAGTGGAATATCACAGAAGGTACCACCACTTGCTCGAGAATTGTATGACTTAGTAATTGTGGTGCATCACAGAGTTCTGTTCTTGGGCCAATCTGGTTTCTACAATACTTATGTTAATGCCACTCCTAAAGTTAGAGAATAATTCATATTGTTTGCTGATGACACGACGATTATGTGGCATGGTTCTCATGCACATAACCTGCAGGATTCTTTCTTTATTTGTTGACGAACTTTTGTCTTAGAGGCAAAAGATAAATGGCTTCTGCTCCTTTCAAGCAATTTGCCATCACATTTGGGTGAAACGTCGAGTATGTATTCCTGTAGATTTCGAACTTTCACATTTATAAAAACACGGTTGGTGTTTTATGCATGGGTGTTTCGTACAATGAAGGTATAACCAGTTTCTGCCAGGGGCTCTGGTGTCCCTGCAAAGCCTTCACCCTCATCTCCTCCAGACATTATGGATTCTAATTTGTTAACATTTAATGTAAATAAAACAAATATTCTAACCATTACCTAAACATAACTTACAATAATATAAAGTAAGAATCAATTAAGAAGCTACTGCCTCATCCACAATAAGTGTTCTGTTTTACTTTAGAATGGGTCTACCTAATTTGTTGACCATCGAAAAAAATTGCTCACGATGATGCTACTCAATAAGACACTTCTGCTACCACCCCTAACTACCCCCCAATCCCTCCGGAATTCCACTTGCCTCTTGCACATTTTAATAAAAACGTGTTGACCGCCCCTTTTCCAAGAGCCTAGAGGCACCAAATTGCCCGCGATGATGTTACTCGATAAGACGCTTCTGCTACCATCCCTAACTACCCCCCAATCCCCTCCAGAATTAGGGTCGGTCAACACATTTTTATTAAAATGTGCAAGAGGGAAGTGTAATTCTGGAGGGGGTTGAGGGGTAGTTAGGGGTGGTAGCAGAAGCGTCTTATCGAGTAGCATCTATGTAGGAAATTTGGTCGCCATACCTTTTGCAAAAGGGGCTGGTCAACATGATTTTTAGATGGTCAACAAATTAGATTTATCCCTTTAGAATATGCCAAGGAATATGCCTGTCCAATACTTGTGGACTTTGTAAAGTATGATGCTTGTGGCTCTTTCTTACATTTAGGCACTTTCCATTTTCTATAAAATTTCATAGCCGTAGCGTATGTATGTTTGGTAATTGTTTCTGATATAGAAGAGAGCAGTTCGTTTCATGTTTTGCATGGGAAGTAGAGAATTCTGCAAAACCAGGCAGAAAATACCTTAATCAACCTCCATGTTTGTTTATCTTAGAGAGAGCTTCATTTGTATTTAAACAGGGTAATCATACTTCAGTAACTCAAATAGAGGAAAATATTTAGAAAAGTCAGTGAAGCTCTGAAATTTGACCAGCACAGCTGACAGCTGACAAAATTTGTTTGAGGTGCATCTCCATTCCAAAATAATTTATTATCATTTTTAGTATTACTGCATGTAGGTGAGTTAGCCGCAGATATAATAAACTTTATTTCATCTTGTTTTTTTATCTTAAGCATTAAAAAATAAACCTGCCTCCAAGTTTAAGTAAAAATATAATTTTGACTATAACAAGAATGTAATGCTACTATATTAGTGTGACCAATGTAAATAACATAGATATCTTAAATTTTTAATTAATGTATCATCTTCTGATGATGCCAGCATAGTCAGCGAAACGAAACATGAGTTGAGTGTGTAAATTGTGTTTGGTAGTGTAGATAAAGCTCTGTTTTAGTGCATTTCATTGAATGTTTCAAATAGTGATGGGCATAACCGAATTATTTTGATAACCGAATTATTTGTATTCAAATAATATTAATAACCGAATGATTATTTGAATAATCATTCGAATACATTCAGGTTAGCGATCGCAGCCGGTTAGGAAGGAGGTTCAGCGTCATCGGTATCTTAATCGTAACTCGCAGCTGCTGTAATTGTCTTATTAAGCATGGCTTAATAATTAAGTAAATAACAATAGAATACGAGTAAATATTTGATTACGCAATATTATTGAACAAAATATAATAAACAGCATTTTACGTTTTTCAATCAAAAATACTTAAATTCCAAAATATGATTCTTGGATGTCTTGATTACCTACATGTAATGAACATAATTATTAAAAATCTACTTTGCAAAAAAGTATTTCTCTCTGGCGATGTATTTATAGTACTATAATAATATTAATAACTAATAGTACATATTATATTGTTATAGTTATTTTACGACTTATGTATGCTCCTACATTCTAAATTCCAATATATAACCTTAAAACTAAACAAACATTAGGTGATAATTGGTGTTATGTATTGGAAAGCAGGCTGTATTCATTACGAAGAAGTGTATGAAAGAAATAAGAAATATGTGGGGTGGGGGTGGGGCTGCTTGTTAATCACAATAAAAATCGGCCGGCCGGATCAAAAGCGACCGCCTTTTATCTTGATTCTTTGAAGATGTCAACAAATTGCTGTATTTGCACTTTTTTATGTTAGGTAGGCAATAAAAGTAAATTATGTAATCTTAACTTAATATTCGCTAATTTTCAACCCCCAAGTTCGACTTCCACAATTCCACATCCTACCGGTACATTTAAAATTTTAAAACTCATCTTTTATTCGAGCTAAAACATCGAAACTTGCTTCATAACTCATAACTAAATTAAAACCGCTCCTTGCTCGTTGATCATTCGACGGATCGTGTTCGCATTTGAATTCGTACGACGTATCAGGTTCAGGTTATTTTTCATTCGAATACTTGTGGAATGAAAACCGAATAATACAGGTTATTTTAATAACCGGATAACAGGTTATTTTTCATTCGAATAAGCCCATCACTAGTTTCAAACCTAGACATTGACCTACATAAAAAATATAGAACAAAAGTGAATGAATATACAGGTATAACCACAATACTGGGAATGAAGGTAAAATAAGACTCTCAATTGCCAATACAAAAATTCTGATATGAAAGCTTAAAAATTTATAAGCAACTGCCAGGAAAGGTAGTCTGTATGCAAAAATTCAAAAAGTCTGTAAAATTATTTTTGATGGTCAAGCCAAGATAGTTTGGATTACTATTATCAAGACAATTTTCAATCTGTATTGATCACACAATATTATGTTTAAAGCTGCTTGTGTACTCTGTTGTAAATTTTGGTTAGTATATACCTTATATTTCATATAGGTAGGTACCTACTTACTAATTTTTTTATTCAGTTTTGTAACTAAGAACTTGCTGTTCATACAATAAAACATAAGAATTCTAATTTGATTTTGAATTGAATAATGTTAAAACCACCCGTAAAAGTGTATCAATAACATGCATAAACTTTTTATCAGGAATATTATCTTTTAACAAATTAATAATGATTTTTTCATACCTATTAGCACTTTGTATATACCGAGGTATATTATATAGCTACATAATAACATATACATTAGCCAAGCAATAGGTTAGTTTGTAAAATGAACACTGCTATGTATTTCTAATCTAAGTATAATAGTAACGGTGCTGATATCATAGTGATAAAATAATGACAGAGGAATATATGAAATACCTGAGCATAAATCGTGGCACTCTCGGGTATAACAATGCAATCTGTCTCTAACAAATTTTTATGTGCATGATCAAAGGTAGAAAGAGCTCCTTCGCCTATCAATTCTGTATCAAACACTTCAGTTACTAATATATTGCATTTCTCAGGTAAGTCACAATCTTTCCCTACAGACAATTCTGAAGATCTCTTTGGCACAATTCTAATTCTGTCCTTGAAACCGTTCAACTCTATAATTTTCAAGGCACATTGGCTCATAGGTTTAAAAGCTTCACAAGCAGTGACATTGTCAGCTCCATTTCTAATCGCCATCATCGATAAAAGTCCTGTGCCAGTACCTATATCTAACACATTTGCCTTTCTTCCTAAAGAGTGCATTTTATCAATGGCAATTTTAAGAGCTTTTTCATAGAGCTGATTTCTTTCAGTATCATGTAGCATGTCTGCAAAAGCTGATCTTGCGACTTCTTGGTGATAGTCGTAATCTTCATTTTGTATAATCCAGTCAGTATTTCCTGTAAGAGGATTAAGTTTTTGTACAAACACACTCATATGCAGACTTTTAGGAGATACACTTTTTAAACAAATCCGTGAGAAATATCCTAAAATCATATAGGTTATGTTGGTTTTAAGTTTACTTTTTACTTATATGTTTGTTTACTTTACTAATCAATCACTGTTTGTCAGGTCAGCTGTCAAATTCAAAGCAAAGGCGGCATCCCAGGAGGGTGCCGGCAACTGTTATTGTACTTTTTCAGTACAATAGGTCTATGATGTGATTCACCAAACAGTAAGAATTTTTCCTATATCAGGAAATAATATTTAAGTTAAAGTTTCAACTAAATTTAAACTGATCGTATACCTCTATATTTTGACCCATACAAACTTAAAATAGTCATATTTACTTAATCAGGACTCATATTTCCTACATAAGGTTAAATTTTGTTACCTGAATTTAAAAATTATCTCAAACATTATCTTTGAGCAACATAGGCCCTATCCTCGCCGGTCCTCACGACTCTACACGACCTCAACACAACATGCGAGCGATATGTCGCTCGGCTATTGCCGTCGTGTATTTGAATCAGCGACTACACCTCGGCGACGCGGTGTGACATGGAAGCGATACAACTGCACTTGCATCTCGCTGGATCGTGCAAGGTTCCATCATTCGACCATAATGTTGCGCATGCGTACTTGCGTAACAACGCCACCCTTATTATTGTTGTAATATGTTTTTCACACCATAATGGAATATATATTCACGGAAACACATGAAAGCTGCTGTATATCCACTATACTATAATACGGCTCTTAAGCCAGATTTTTTAACATTAAATTAATTTTTCACTTCACGCATGGCCCTCCTCGCTACGCTGGTTACGGGGGTTCAACGAACAGGAACTAACCAAAACTAAATCAAGGCATGCCCAAAATCAGGAAAAAAAATAAGAATATGCAGTACGACAATCCATTCTTACATCTTTTCCAACAACGATTTACACGCAACAGGCATCAGGACGGGACGAAATACGTGCCATCGTGTTAAAGAACTGCGCTAACGAACTAACACCTGTTTTTTCCAGACTTTTTACTCTATCTTACCGAAAAGGAATTTACCCATCTTTTTGGAAAGTCACTCGAGTGCAACCTGTTCCAAAAAAAACGCAAGAAATCCACGCCCTCAAACTATCGCCCAATTGCCTTGCTTCCCATAATCTCCAATGTCATGGAACGTGTAGTCAATCACCAACTACTCAATTACTTCGAGAACAACAAAATAATCAGCGATTATCGTTACGGCTTTTGTAGAGAGAGGTCGACAGGAAATGTCACTGACATATGAAGTAGGGCAATTGAGAACTACGGAGAGTCTCTAGCGTTGGATATTTCGCAGGCATTTGACAGAGTTTGGCATGACGGATTGCTCAACAAACTGTCGTCCTTGGGACTGCCAGCCTGCAACTGGCTTGCCAGTTTCCTTAAGGACCGATCTCTGCACGTGCCAGTTGATGGACACATCTCAGACACATCCACCATTAACGCGGGCGTGCCCCAGGGCGCAATACTTTCACTAACTATGTTCCTCATCTATATTAATGACCTACTGACCGAAACGAATAATTCTGTTTACAGTTTTGCAGATGACAGTACCCTTGTCTCCCAATTTAGATCAGAAAAACCTTTACCAGGGGCTGAGAATTATCACCGCAGACAGGAGCAGATTACAGCAATTAATCAAGACCTGGAGAAAGTTCAAACTTGGGGCGACAGAAATTTGGTCCAGTCCAATGCAGCAAAGACCCAAGCAGCCACGCTTACCAAGA
>MU184168.1:60949-87284 GCA_016904865.1 Pissodes strobi | reverse complement strand
TCCATCCTGTATGTTTACTAAACAACTGTATATTAATTTAGGTGCAGATTTTTTATAAGAGTTACCACGGAGTAAAACTTCAAATATATATTAGTTTTCGGTTTTTAATTTGAGGCGGTGGCCGCCATGGCGGCTGTTTGCTGTTTTGAAGCGGATCGTTCTAATCCCTAGGCATTTGTTTTTTTTTTTAATACATAATGAACTGGCTATTGATTTAATAGGCACTAAGGTATTTCAAAAATCGTTTTCTTGGTCTCTCAGCGGCTTCCGTTAGTGATCTCTGAATACTTGATTTTATCTTATTTGTTTCAATTCAGAGCCATTTTGTTGATTTCGTTTTACATGATCAGTTGCTTGGCATTTTTCATTTATTTTATTTGCTATATTTGTAAAGGTGTGGCAGGATTCTATCATGATTTTTTTTATCGTCGTGAATGCCCATCGATCATTTCCTTTGTCGAAACTGTAATTCATATACCGAGTGCGCAAATGCGGCGCGTAGGATATACAGGGCCAACCAATAGAATTGCAGCTAGCTAGCGTCTGATTGACGTCACCTTAAAGTGCGGCGTAATTTCTTAACTTTCATACGTAACAATGTAACTAGAATCTATGTAGGGTACCTAGTAGTTGCTTTTCTTGTGTGTTTTTAACCAACTCGAGCGTTTTCCTATCTCATCGCTTGACGCTTACTATGCAAGAATTTCCAATCGTATTTCGTCTTGATTTTTCCGCCATGTCGAAACACTTCAATTTTCATGCACGTCCCTATATAATCAACTAATGTTGATGGAATTGAAACTTGTTTTTATATCGTAATTATTGTTTTTTTTTAATTCCCTTGTTGCATACTGTTAACATTCATGATACCTACCTAAAACACGTTACAGCTGGGTATTTACATTTAGCTAGTCAATAAAAAGAGCTATCATTTACTTCTATTCTAGATTATAGTACATTTTTGATTAAATTGTCTACTTTGTGGAGATCTGATCTGATACTGGACAAAAATTAATTAAAAATTGCTTATTTAATGTAACAACAGTCATATTATATTCTTTTGATAAAGTTTGTTCTATGTTGGGAGGTTTAATTTATGTTGTTACTTTCAAGATACCTAGGTAGTGCTCTTCCAGTGGAATATTATTTCGGTTATTTTCTAATAGGAATCTAAGAATTTTTGTTGGGTTGCTGCAGGAGTGTTTAGCTTTTGTCATTGCTCTTTTCTTACTTGAGAAAAGTCCTTATTGGGTACTGCATGGAACTGCACTCTATTGCAGATTTTTCAAAGTGTTGCTTTTTCCTTTGAAAGTGATATTTCTTGTCAATATGAATGAAATTGATACCGTTCAAAATATGGTCGATATAGGTTTGATGCATATTTGTATTTATGACAACCCCCCTCCAATCCTGTTATGATCAATAACATTATTTGGATAATTATTTTTGAAGCCATTAATTTTAGACTACGTAGTTCGTATGTGATGCGCACATAACCGTTTGTTACATATCTGCTTTAAACTAGAAGGCAACAACCTTCACCTTGCCCGGCTCTTTCCACCCCACTTGTTTGGAGTTTGGGAAGATTTGTCGATAACAACTTCTTTTTGCGCCGTTCTCGTCTAATTTGCGCAGATGCACAGCGTAGAATATACAGGTTGAACCAATGAAATCCGAAACTCTTCGGCTGATCGACGCAAAGTTACTACAAAATGGCTTCCGCTTCCTTGTCCCATCGGTTTTTTTTCTCTAGGCGTCTGATGTTTTGGGTAATGTTTCTTATTTGGGTTTTCTTAATTATCTGCCAAAGTTTTTGCACAGTCCTCTTGTAAAAGGCACTTTTAATATATAGGGTGGAGCGATTTTATTGTTGATTTTGGTAAATTCATCTTTTATTCATTGATCTGCCCTGTATATTTAAAGGGCAAAGGTCAAATTATTAGCAAATCTGAGAAAAAGGGATGACTACTGAATAATTGAGAAAAAAGTGAGTGAAGGGCAATCTATTTATTTAAAGTCAAAATGTGCTTTATTGTAAGAACGAATTTCTCTTCTAAGGAGCAGTCACCTTATGCATAAAAAATAGTATTAATATGATGAAATAAAAATCAAATTAAGAATTGTAGTGAGAATATAGTTAATACCTTAATTAGGTCATAACATATAAATAAAAGGCAATTTGGTAAACTAAAGCAATGTTTGGATTGCACACAAAGTTTTTGTGAGTACGAGATTTGTAAAACAAAAATGAATGATAAATAAAAAAATAGGTGAAGACCAAATCTGCAAGAATTTTTTTTTATCTGGAGGGAGATACCAGTTGACTCCTTGGGTGCACCACTTGTAATATTTTTTGCATCTATCTCACAGTAAATGATGAAGTGTTTGCACTGTTAGTTTACTTTGCATTTTTCAATAGGGGGTCTGTCATTACAATCTTGATTTTGTTTTTAATGTTCGGGTCAGTCTGTGGTGTGTGTTGAGGTAGATAATTGGAAATAGAATGCCATAAGAAATCCTTATTTTGATATTAAATTTGTTGTTTATTTACCTAATAGTTCATAGTCAGCATTTTAAAAAATCAATAAATTTGCCTGGTAGGAATGCTTGTTTATAGTGATAGATTGTACAGACATTATAGGTGATGCAGTAAATATTTGAAAGACTTCTCTATGTTGTTCTGTAACTCTGGTGTCCTGCTAGACAAAATAACAAGCATGTCTTGACTATTTTTCATGTGTTGAGTTTTGCGCACTTGACTATTATTGAGATGATGGCAGTCCAAATCTTTTAATATTTGTAATCAGTTGAACATAAGCTGCATATGTTTGAGCAAGCTACCTTTAAACACTTAGTATTCTATGCTCAGGCATCATCTATGAAGCGCAGTCAGTTTAGAAGACTAGGGAAATAAATAGTTTTAATGTGTTGAATCTTAACATCTTGAAATGATGTGAGTTAACATTACTTCAGTATTCTATGCTCATCTTCTGCATCATCATATGTGCTATCAAGGGCAGAGTAGAAAAACTAGGGAAATAAAGACTGTTAATGCATTAATAACATCTTGAAATGATGTGAGTTAAGACTAGTGGAAAACTAAGAATTTAGGTTATGTGTATTCTCATTTTTTTTTAATGTTCATTCTCAGAATTGAATAAAAAAAGAAGTAAACGAAAATAAAACAGTTTTAATTAATATTTAGTCTGAGGAGGGCATGACATTTGTCTCTTTAGTTATGTGCAACTCCAAATGAGGAATATTTCTATATTTTTATGAATATCTTAATTATTATACATACTGGATATTACAAAATCTTCAGTTATTATCATGCAGTTTGAAATTGATACCCATGTTAGCAGTATTAGTTGTCTGTGAGAGAATATAAAAGGATATTTGTTTTGTTAGGTAGAATACCTAGATATCTGGAGCAGAAAAGCTAGGAACATGTTTTTTAGTGTGCTTCTTATAAAAGTGGTTATTGACACTAAGAATATGCCTGCAGGGCACAAATGTTAGTGTATTTATTTTGAGGATATCTTGTCAATAAATATTGTCAACATATAGACTCAGGTCAGTGATCAAAATTTGTCTGCAAGGCAATTTGCAAAGATATACTTTAGCTTCAGATGAGACAAATATAAAGCAAAATCTGTTTATAACACAAATAGAAAGCTATTTATCTGAAGTGCAAACACTGGAAATATTTCTTCTTGTTTTCTGATAAAAAAAAGCAGTTATAATGAAGGATTTTTTAACGAATTTTGGCATTATGTTCATTTAATAAATCAGGAGAAACAGTCTGCCTGCAAGGCAATTTCTAAAAAAATAGGTTTAATTAGTATTGCTTGTGAAGAAAAATTCAGCTTCAGATGGAATACAGTTCATCATAGTGTGAAGTGCAAAAATGATTGTAGGAATTTGTTTTTTAAGGCAGTCATGAAATTATGGTACTGCTAATACTCTCAATACTCAATATATTACAATACATGTTTTTTACAGACAGTTTTACATACCTATATTAAAGCAGTTCTAACACATTTAAGTAGGTACCTACCTAGAAAACTAAATTTCTGTATGTACCAGACATTAATCCATATTTAGAATTATCTTGTGAGGGAATATTTTTGTGATAAAAATCTGCCTGCAAGGCATTTATAAGGATAGTTATTATATTTATTTTAGCTTGAGATGAAATACATACATAAACAAAAATTATTTTCTTTAATAGGAACATTAGGGATATTTTTCTAAGGTTTTTCTTATAAAAAGCAATATTAGTAGGTATGCTCATTTCATTTCTAGTATTGCTTGTGAAGCAATCGGTGATACAAATCTGCCTGCAGGTGGAACTTGTGCAGTTTTTAGACAACACGCTGTCACGGCAAATATAACAACCAGCAATATTACTCGACCTGTCAGGCGAAAAATTAAATTTGACCTTGCTAATGTCAGTTCGGTAGGAAAAGTCAGGGCTGGATTTGAAATATATAAGTATGATTTCCCTTTAACAGAGCCGTAATATAACATTTCAAATATCAATGGGTTGTGAAATATATGTATACCTTGTTGTATGAGCAGGAAATCTAAAGAAATTCTTCTTGGAAGAATATGTCTGGTTTGTACAAGTTCTTATTGCTTAAACACCATCGCTTTTTGCATTACACAATGTCATAATCAACGTGCGTCTCTCACAATGTCAAATATTTGACAAATACACGCATATGGTTTCGATTTAACTCCAATAGCAATAAAATAAACCAGACGTAAAAACACGACGCCGCTGGCGGCAGTTTGACGGATTTCCTACCAAGGAATATTTTGCGCGCTGACTTGCGCAGATGCGAAAAAAGAAGATGTGATATTGCTGGTTGTTATATTTGCCGTGACGCTGTCATGCAAAATTATTAGTAATTTTGTGCACACTTGTGCAATTACTTCTGATAATATATTACTTCACTGCTTAAATTTCAATTCTGCTGTTCTCGTATTCCGTTTTACTTGTAAAAGTATTTTAATTGCCATTTGATTAAACTGGTGATAAAAAAATCTGCTGTTTCAATAATTTAATCTGATTGAATAATTGAATAAAAAAAAGTACTTTTAGTTAAGAAAAGTATAACCTAAAAATATAATGCATGTAGGGCAAATGTGCCTATCTGGGGTACAAATCTAGGTGCACTAGGAAAATTGGTTTGTTCTTGAGTAGAAATACTAGGAATGTTTTTAATATGCTCTTATAAAATTCAGTATGACATTAAAAAGAACAAAAGGAGATGCATCTAATTTTGACTGATCCAAAGTGAGAAATGTTAGGTAGGTTTGTTCATTATCATCAAGTTGAAGTCCAGAGAACTTGTAGGAATGTTGATGATGAATTCTGCACCTCTGCCCACTGGTGTGGTGGGCTAGGAAACATAATAAATAGGAAAATACCAAATTTTTAAAAAATATTCAATGGCATCATTTGGTCAATGTGAGATTGGTCAATGTGAGATTGGTCAGATGAGGGTTGGGCTGATTTATATCAAGTGATTTAAATCACTTGATTTTTTAAATTAAAATCATGGTTTAAATGAAACTTCTTAGCAATATAACATTAAAAATAGAACGCAACACTTCTAAAAAATAAAAAGAAGTACATAATATATGTTAATATCATTTTATTTTTCAGTTTATGCATTTTCGTTCTCGTTATATAGTTTGAACAATACTATGTATCCTCCTTTTACCTAGCCTGTTCCTATAGCTGAATATACATAGCCAAAAGAGCTAAACAGGCGTTCTACTGATGCTGAGGGAACAGTTGCACACAGGAACTGTTTTATTATTGGCAGCTGTTTTGCGATTTGCGGCTCCTCACATTGTGATAACCATGACTAATCCAATCACGTTTTTCGTTATTTTGTTCGAAAACGTGTTTAAGTTTAAACTTTATTACTAATGGTAACAGTCTAGTGTTTCCATGTAACTCATTAATTGTTTCTAAAGCCAGATTCTTTTCTTCTGGTGTTATGGAACATATAGGCTATCAAATGATATGGCGTGAGTGCTTTCTTATATCGACGTTGAAATTGTTTTTTTTTTACAAAGGTAATTCTACAACTTCCTCTAAGATATACTGGAAATGTTTCCACTGGTCTACTGTATCTGATGGTAGATTTAAAATGCTTGAATAATCTCATGCTGTATGTTTATTCCCCAATCTCGTTTTTGTTTTCCTCACAGATTTTTAAATGTTCCACTAGTACATCTCTAAGCAGTCAGCAAGACTACTCAATCACACATCACTTGGAAGTACTAAAGTGTTCGCTGAATTTTGTTGTAGCCAGATGATTATTGTGAAAATAATTAACAATTTGTACTACATGTTTTTAACGTCTTGACCTTGTACGTCCTTGAACCGTAAATACAAAATAAGGTGCAGAAGCAGCCACAAGTTATAACTTTTGAGTTTTTTTTTTACCAAACTTCTTCTCATATTTGCTGCATTGTCTGTCACAAAAATTTTACTGTCACTGGTATTTTGATTCACACAAGGACATTAGGTCGCAAACTATTTCAGTCAATATTTTAACGTATGAGGATTGCTCGAAGTATCAATACTTCAGTTGTTATTGTTGCACGTATCACTAGCTCATTCTGGAAGTTTGACCACCCATCAATGGACATATTCACATTGTCCCGACAGGAAACAAATTTCTTTGTTCTCATAAATTTTATATGAAACGCTTGTCGCTCCCGGTTTTTCTTGATGGTGCATATACAGGTCTTAACCAAGTAGCTTTTTTAACCTGGGTTTTCAATGCATCTATAGCTTGAATTAGTAACAAAAATTGCCTTTTGCTATTTTGTTTTCAGCAGTGGATGTCGGCATTATGAAACCACTCATAGTAGGCTGATTTTAATTATTTTTTTTTCTTTTTTTGGACTGGCTCAACATAATTTACCTGTATTTCTTTCTTGTTGTTTATTACAAATACCATGGTGTGCTAAACTGTATCCCTTGAATTTCTTGCACCTTTTACAAATCGGTTTACACCCAGGTTTATTTGGATCTGTTATTCCAATATAAAACTGTCAAATGTTGTCTTCTTTTTGTCCAGCTATTTATATATTTTCCCTTTCACTTCATGTCCAAGAAAGAATTATTACTATTTTACTTCCACTAGTTAGTTTCACACCCTTGACCAATTGCTCACAAAATACGGGAAACATATTTGGAAACAACAATTTATAGTTTGGGAAAGAATCAAAGCTGAGACAGGAATTTTCTTGCAAGAAGCACAACAAGTGAGTTCTGAAAAATATTTAGGCTAAGTACCTAATATTTTTTCATTATATGCGAGATGTTCAATTTTTGTATTAAAATCAACTAAAAACAGGATTAAACATGGTTTTTTTAATAAAAATAAAATTTTGGCCAACCCTGTCACATACTTATTCTGACTGACTTGATATAGAGAATGGCCAATTTTAATTTAAATTTCGAATTTTAGTTCGTTGGTATAATGTATCACTTAAGAACATTCTTTGTTGCAGGTATCTAGAGATGATAAATTACCAAAAAAAATATGTGACGGTTGCTCGAATAAGTTAGATTTATTATATGAATTTTGGAATACGTCCGCGAATGCCGAAAAGACATTGCTGTCTTGGTTAGGGCAAGCGGGCGTAAAGGATGCTGACGAGACCATCAGCGCGGTTGCACAACAAATTGCGAAACCCGCTGAGACTCAAGTCAAGGAAGAAACTGAAACCCTTGAAGATGGACATGCAGGTAGTCAAATTCAGGATAATTTCGAAGTGCAGTCCTTCGATGAGGTGAGTAAATTGTTCCTTTTTCATATATCAATCCTTGCTGTTGACTTAATAGTGGTGTTGTATATTTTTTCAACTAGACCAAAAGCCAAGTTTCATACATCATTACTGCTTTAGTTCCATGTGCTTATGTGTTATTTTTTTTTTGTTACAGGGTACCAAAGATGAGGCTGAGGCGCCGCCTCCGAAACGGGCGCGCCGAACTGCTGCCGTTAAGGCGCAGATTAATATTACCCCTGAATCGGATGATGAAGATGACATGGACAGTGCAGAACCTTTGACGAAAGTAAGTGTCTTGTCATTTTTATGATTTTGCTTGCTGCCAAGTTAATAAAAACAGATTAAGAAAATTATTGTTCAAATTTTACATGTTCAGTATTATATTGAACCTATTTTAAAATTTGTTGTGAATTCCAAATGTTAACAGCAAAGTAACTTATTTTCACAAGTTTGACAAAAATTCTGCCAAAAGTTATTATTATTACAATTTTTTTTTTATTAAAGTTTGGATTACAAAGGAAGAAAATTTGTTAAGTCATTAATCAAAAAGAGGAAACTAACAAAGTTAGTCAATAAGTTATATATTTGATCTTAGGCATTTTAAAAGTATTTACTGAAGTATAAAATATTAAAGGCAAACTACAAAGTAATTGTATTTTTTAATTAGATATACAAGAATAGTGGTCTAGCATTAATGTTCTGACAAGTAATGATTACTAACTTTCGACAATTACTGGTGGAGTAAGATTTGGGGCAAACAATAAAGATGGTTTGAATTGAGTTTGGTGAAACAATTGCTTAATTCTGGAGATGGAAAATATGTGGTTTTTGAAAACTGCAAAAAGAAAAGTAAAATTTGCACAATAAGTTGTTTTACATTCACAATTTTTCAATGTCAAAAGTAAGAATGCCAGATCATTCGCAGTGCATGGAACATTAGGTTGGGTATCTAAAAAATGGACTAGTATATATTTTTTTAGTTGTTCAGATAAATAGTAAAGGCACAAGCCACCTTAAATTATTTTCAGCATGGTGATAATACTCTGTTCTTTCCATTTTTGGAATCTACATTTACTTCTGATTTAACTTTTTTTCTGTCAAGACCTTTGAAAAGGTTTTTTTTTTTAAACTATACTAAGACCAAAGTAGAAGTAAATGCTGCAGGCAGATAATAGACTTATCTGTGGAAATTAAGATTTTTTAAAATAAAATAAATCAAATTTAATTTTTTGATAATTGCAAAACATTAAATAATGTGTGATATGTCATAAGGTTTTGTAACCGGATAAAGGTTTTCCAATTTTTACCTGTTCTATATTTTTGTGTGATGAACCATTGGTATTAATTTATTTCAGATGGAAGACGAAAGTGATGAAAGTGATGGTGAAGAGAAGGACCCCTCTTACACTGAAGTACCTGGCACCAGTGCCGATGACCAACCTGGTCCATCTGGCCTAGGCAAGGATGGAGTTGAAGCACCGTGAGTACTTGTTTTTTATTTCTCTTCCTTTACCCCTTACATCTGGATGTATATCGGGTTGTTACCTGGTTTGCCTCCTTGTAGTTTTTTTTTTCATTTAGTTTTCTCTTGTGGTCAATCATTGTTTTTATTATTTATTGTGATGGTTAGGTTGTCTTGAGGGTTTTAATTTTAAATTTGCCTGTTTCTATAAGCTAGTATTTGTGAGCTATAATTAATAAACTTAATAGTTGTTTTGTGATGGCCGCAGGCTAGTTGTCTCTTCTATGATAATAGATGCCTTTAGTAGCAACAATTTCGAAAACATAGTTTTTGGGACCGCAGGTCAAAACTAAGCTTAATATTATTAATTAAATTAGATCAGGTCTAAGGACTATGTTATAATTTGAGAGTAAGTACACCAGTAAAAGTGTTTTGGTGTAAACTCGTTATTTTATATATATGATTGATGTAATTATGAAATTAATCTGATCAACAAAGGATAGGGTTTTTATGTGATCTACAGATCTGCATATGATCTGATTGCAGAGGATAGGGATGACCTAGTCTAATTCAACTCATCCTGATGTAGTAGTTAGTACTAGATATGCTATTGGGCCACAGGCACGATTTGCAAAGAACAGTAAATTATTTAAAACAAAATACAAATAAAAATCTAAATGCAAAAAAGAGACATTCATTGTCAAATATTGCACGTTAGGCAGGCAAATTTTTTCAAATTTTCTTTTGGGTTAAGGTAAGTGGTCGTTTTTATTTTTATATAAAGGCAAACCAGGTGGTGTTTTTGTTGTGCTAATTTGTAATGAATAATTCACATAAATACAATTTCTTTAGTTTGTTATGTCTTGTCCAGAAGATATATAGGAAATTTGTCCAGACTTAAAGGTGTTTTATTTTATTTTTGATATAATCATGTAATAGCCTTACTTTTAAAAAATATATGCTTATTTTTTCTTGATGTCACTACTACTTCTTAGTGTCATTAATGGAAAGGAAAGTGTGTATTTTTTGACAAGCTATTATGCGTGTTCATTATAAAAAATATTTATTGTGTTTTTATTTGATGTTGTGAATATCTGGGCAGATTTCTTTATAATGTCATGTTGACATATCAATCTAAATCGTTCAAAGTTTATTGATTGGTACATCCTGATGAACTAATAGCAACAAAAATTAACAAGAATTATGTTCCATTAGGAATATTGCTTTTATATTGGATAATGTTGCCAAATATCCTACATATGTTATGTGGATATTTTTGGTGCTATTTTTTCTATTGTGCTTTATTTATAATGGAATAATTCAAATGATATTTCTTTAGTCTGCAAACTATGTATAAGAATCATCATTGTATGGGATATTTGAAGTATGTGTTTATATAGGGTAAATTAAAATTACCAAAAATTACCTGATTAAGGATTTTGTTTTAACTTTGATTTGCCTGAGGATTAGACAGCTTCAGATATTTTATATAGTACATAGAAATACAACCAGTTAGTTTTTGTTGCTACATTACTTTAGTGTTAAGATGGTAGTGGTGATTTAATTGTAATTTTCCATTGTTTTAATGGAAAGTTTTATTATTTTTCATTGTTCAAAGTTTTGAACAATGCATTTTTCATTGTTACTTTCAACCCATTTTGGTGTTGAAGGCACTTTATTCAACTTGTATGTCGTTTTGTCATTCAAGTCTTTTTCAAATCTGTCATTTTGGCAGCTTTGTTTTTCTGAAGTGATAGTTTTTTTTATCATTTCCAAAATATCTCCCGACACTTTAGGCAACATACACTGTTGCTGCAATGACTAATTACGATTTTTTACTTAAAGTAGTGACTTGGAGTTTGTGATGAAATAAACTGACTAGTTCGTTAGTTTTGTACATCTCAACGATAAGGATTTGATCATCAGTGACTGTTTCTTTCTTTGTTTGCCATTGATTTGTGTTAATTTCCTTTAATTGACACTTAAATGGCTGACAAATCTCTTAACAGTTTTATGATCAATTTTTCGGGAGAGTATTACTAAAATGTCACTCTTTTGACATTTTGGCTTAAACACTTTTCCTGATCCTGTTTCCTCATGTTACTGCTTTAGGTTTAAAATACAATTATTGTTGACAAAAATGGGTATGTTGTCAAGTTTTAACCCTTAGTTGACATTGCTTTTGATGGCAGATAACTTATTTGCTATTTTAAGTTATGAAATAAGTTTGTCACATTTTCTTTTGAAAATGTGAGGTAAAGAGATATTACTGATAAATCTATATCTCTGCGTATTTCAATTATATGTTGAAGTGTGTCAGTGTGAATGGTTTATGTTGCATGTTTTTGCTGCTTTATCATAGTATAGTATTATTATTAATTAGTATTTTTCTCCATTAAAAGTAGACATATTACAACAGACATATTCTTTTAATCTACCTAACACTTCTGTGAAAATATAGGTTAGTCTTGCCTCGTATTTTTGAGATGCATCATTGGTTGTGGTCTAGTTGGATTTGAGATGGGGGATCGTGTCAAAATTGAACTGGTTATTTCAATTCAAGCGTTTTAAATCTAAGGTTAATATAGGTACATTTTATGGAAGTTAATTTTTATATAGTCTGTTAATTTTTTGTGGTAAAAATATATTGTAAATATAAGTAACATTGTCAGTTCGACTGTGAATTTTGTTAAAGTTTAAGACACCTGTTTTGTTTCCATTATATTTTGTCTTGAATTCCAAGGGCATAAATATTTAGGGAATTTTTGCAGGGATTATTCCAAATAAGGAATGGTTTTACTACTTTGGCTAAATTTACATGTACAAATTGAATCACAAATTAATGTTGAGACCATTATTTTAATTAGAGTTAAGTTAGCCTGTAAGAGTCGCAGAACTTGAAGAAAGAAGATTAATGGTAGTATGTATGGTCCAGGATTCAGTTCTCCAGCCCAGTTGTATGTCTCAGATTTGTAGCTAGTCGAGAATAAATTTTGTGTTTTGAAATTTAATTGTTTGAATGTAAAGTAGTTAGATCAGATCCCCGAAAGTATTGACTGGAGTCTGCTAGGAGAGATGCATGCTTTCTACAAATAATGATTATGCACATCATTATTTGATCATGAGTTGTTTGAGAGATGTTTCTATTTTCTGTTCTAATATATCGCATTTCTTTTTTTTAAACAAAGAAAATGTCAATTTTTAATGATTTAATGGAGCACATGCTTGTCGTAGCTTTTTAATGCAATCATGGAGAGAGAACCTTTCATGAGAGGTTTGGCCGCATGATGAAAGTTAACATAATTGTTACAGAGATAAAATCATTTCACCAGGTGGTTACACTTTTCATAATATGACTAAATTGTCTTAAAAAGCTATGATATAATGTGTGTAGACAATCTAAAACTAAATAATTAGCTATGCATCATAGATAGCCCTTTGTATGGTTTCTCCTTGCAGTATCGATACCTTTGGGAACAGCATATTTCTAAATCATACTTAAGTGCATCATTTATCAGAACTTTAAACAAAATTATTCTGGTGCGGAATTGCTGTTTTGTGAAACCTTTAGGGAAAATTAAATTTTTTTGAGGTTACTCACATGGACGTTAATAAAAAAGATCTGAAATGTCTTTGTATTTAAAAGATTGGTATGTCCTTTGCAATATAATCTGCTACTTAATTTTTCTATTGCCTCTGAATGACGATTTGGTATCTACAATGCATACAGGTCTCAATGGATATTTTCTACTGATTGTTGCAGCCATCACAAATTGGGAAATAGAGCTGAAATTGGACGCATATACGGTGGGTATATTTTTCTTGGTTTATGCGTTTTAACAAAATTGGCGACATGGTGAAATATTTTTGGCATATTTTAAGAAAGATAAGACTGTAATGCAATTCCACAGAACAACTTTGCGAAATGCAAAAGATTTTTAAATACTGTATGTACAGGGTGTCCCAAATTCGAGCCTCATCATTGGGATCTCGGAAACTAGAAGAGATACGAGGTCGGTTAAATTGAGGCAAAGTTGCGCAATTTGATGCTGATTAAAATGCCACCTTAAAAGTTAAAAAAATCCGAATACTTCCGAAGATATTTAGAAAAAACCGAATATTCGCGATTTCATTTTTATTTTTTTATGACTCTATTTGGATAGATATTACAAAATAAATTTCATATTCTCATTGCTACTTTTTCTGTTCTACAAGATGGTGTTATCAGATTTTCAAACCGACGTTTCGTCTTTGAGCTGCCATAATCAACTTTGTTTTTTTAAATACGGCCCTGGATTTTTTATTACGGACTTTAAGAGCTTCTAGTGTCCCAAAACCAATGATGTATGGCACTTATTCGAAAAAATCATTTTAATGATTTCCTGGTAAAATCTTACCAAAAATATGTTTTCTGTCTCTCTCTAACACATGAGGTCTTATGGAAAATGCCATTAATATGAATTTTTCGAATAAGTGCGATACATCATTGGCTTTGGGACTTTAGATGCTCTTAAAATCCGTAATAAAAAATCCAGGGCCGTATTTAAAAAACCAAAGTTGATGATGGCAGCTCAAAGACGAAACGTCGGTTTGAAAATCTGATAACACCATCTTGTAGAACAGAAAAAGTAGCAATAAGAATATGAAATTTATTTTGTTATATCTATTCAAATAGAGTCATAAAAAAATAAAAATGAAATCGCGAATATTCGGTTTTTTCTAAATATTTTCGGAAGTATTCGGATTTTTTTAACTTTTAAGGTGGCATTTTAATCAGCATCAAATTGCGCAACTTTGCCTCCATTTAACCAACCTCATATCTCTTCTAGTTTCCGAGATCCCAATGATGAGGCTCGAATTTGGGACACCCTGTACAGGGTTATCGCGTATAATGACCCTCCTTTAACTTTTTCTTTAACTTTTTTATTATCCTCACTACTAAAAAATTTTGCAGGGATTTAATGTACAGTATATTTCATTACAGTCTGGAAACTAGGCTTTTCCGGTGCGCGCACGAGAGAACACCGGAAATCGTGCAAGTGCCGGAAAAGCTGTTTCTGGACGTGTAATGAACGAAATTTTTCATAATACCTCTAAAATCGAAACACAAACGTAACATTATTATTGTATGCATCCAAAATCATGTCAATGAAATTGTAAGCAACGTCCAAACTTGGAAGACAAGCAAGATACAGGTATCTACTATTTATCAAGCTTTGCTGTGGAAATGTGTTTATATGCATTAATAGGTTTGTTCTAGCAGCGATTTCAAACTGTACAAAGCCATCCGGAGTTTGCGCATAGCGATATAAGTGTCGCTTATATTGCTATGCGCAAACTCTGGATGGCTTTGTACCGTTTGAAATCGCTGCTAGAACAAACCTACTCTGATTGAATAGGCAGCTAGTTTTGATGTAAGTAAGGTCAGAATGAATAAAATAATTTTACTTAAAATTTATACTATATTGACTATAAAATGCATTAAATTAATTTTATATACTGCATCGCCACAGAACAAGAAACAATCAGAATATCGACAGAAAGAGACGGAGCGATGCTTTGGAAGAAATTAGCAGAACGTATTGGCACAAATCTATGTTTTTCGCAAAGTACAGGCGGTCGAGATCATAGCGGCCGGTATCGGACCTCTCTTTCTGTTCGTATTCTGATTTATTATTCTGTGGCATCGCTGTCTAATTTTAACCCAATTTATTATACTTTATGCTTATTTTGTAACTAAATAACTGCAAATTTAGGACTTAAAATTAGGGAACGTGAAAACTTCCCCGTGCGCCCCGCACCGGGAAACTTCCCGTGCGGGCGCACCGGAAAGACTTTCCGTTCATCGCTCTACAAAGACGTCGAAAATGATAGTTTTCAGAGAGGTATTATGAAATAGTATATTATTTTATATGGAGGAAAAGTGATACTTTTCATGGCGCGCTCGTGTTTAACAGCCGAACGGAGTGAGGCTGGTAACAGAGCAAGGCATGAAAAGTAACTTTTCCTCCAAATAAAATATGCTGTTTTTTCTTCAAATGTCGACAAATTAATGCAAAAACATCTCTTTTTAGTAGTAATAATATCTAATTCTTATTAAAGATAAATGGGTTCGCAAGGCGGCTTAGACCATGGTCGTAGGTGGCCTTGCCTAGAACGGTGTCGGTGAAATGTAACATCAAGCTGTCAGTGGACACTGTCAACAATAATTATTTTTTAAGAATGCGTCTCCGATTGCGTTTTAATTCCGTATTGATAAGCAGTTGTTGGGTAAGTTCGATTAAATAAACCAATTTGTGCCTAAATTAGTGATTTTTAGAAATGCAGTCACAAATTGAGTGATAAATACAAATTGTAGTTTAATAAATCTTGAGTTGTTGACGCTTATTTTGCTGTCTGTTTGTATTGTATCTATGTTGCTATGGTAACACTTTTACCTCCGCCGGCGGAAAAGTGAAAAGTAAAGCTCCGGCGGAGGAAAAACGAAACTTCACGGCCGCCTACACAGTCGAGTAATGACGGATTTACTGACGTTTGAAGAAAAAAGTATTTGCAGCATGTATCTTGTATATACAAGGTGTTGCGGAAACGAGTGACAGGTCCAAGTAATATTTTTAACTAGACCCCTTATATTAATGATTTTTTAGAGTCTGCCTTCAACTGTGTTTAAATTAAACAGTTTCCGTCTAAAGGTATGGTTCCGCTTGTGCGTCGGACGCATGCAGTGGCTGCATGCAGCGGCCGCTGCGTTCGACGGAGAGACACCTCATTCGGAATTACGAACAAGTGGTTTATCTTGTGCGGCGGACTGCTGCATCGCGCAAGATGAACCACTTGTTCCTAATTCCGAATGAGGAGTCTCCGTCGAACGCAGCGACCGCCGCATGCAGGCACTGCATGCGTCCAACGCACAAGCGGAACCATACCTTTAATTAACGTTATGCGATGTATTTTGTTGTCATGAATAATTTCAATATTTGTTTTAAAATATTTATTATTCTACATTATCTCATTTATTGGGCTCTTGTTTAGCAAGTAGTTCATAAATTTTTGAAATCTGCTATTGCATTCGCGCGCCAGTGAATTCTCTCTCTACAGGGTGTTTATTTAGGTGGTGCCACTATTGCAATTCCTAAGCGGTAAGGCTAAAAGGTCGGTATTAGAGAAAAGTACCTTGCCCATTCAAGATCCGTTTGCAGCGTTGTTCAAATACTTGTTTGTTTCTGAGACTCGGGATGATTTATGAGAAAACGCCTAAAAATAGTTCATCGGATAATTTCAAAAACTTTAGACACTATGTAAACTTGAATTTCAAAAACTTTAGACAAGATTTAAACTTGAGAGTTTTTCGCTTTACTACATCGTGTCTCCATATTTTGTTTCGCGTTCATACCACAATAGTCAACTTAGTTTTTTTTAAATGCCTGAATTAATATTTTAAGAGCTTCTGATGCCCAAAAACCAATTGACTCGCGCTTGTTCGAAAAAATTCATATTATTGGCGCTTTCCATTGAAGTAACTGTTACGAGACAGGGAAGAGATTTTTGGTAGAATGAAAATGCGCTACAGGTCAATTTGAATGATTATGCCAAATTTGCAATATCTTTTTTAAATGTCTCCTTTAATTGGAAATGTGCCGTTCATTTTCATCAGGCTCCTAAAGCAGACGAAAGTTCGGGATTGTAGCCATTCTTTTTAATGTGAGCAAATGCTCGATTTGTCGTCTTAAGCAAAGGTTTAAGCAAACAAAAGAATCCTTTTACATTCACAGTGGGGGTAGAGAGAGAAAAATTAATGGGCGTGCCGTGTGCAGTTAATTTTGTGAGAGAGGCGGCCAGAAGGACACTTTATTCCAGATGTTTTAATGAGGAGCTAAGGCACCCTCATTTCGCTTCATAGAAATGTTTGAAGGGTTTCGGATGGGATTATCTAAGGTGCACAAAAAATGCAACTTATCTATAGTCTAGTTAGTACGGTTTATTTTACCGGTTAGAAGAGGAAATTGCCCTAGATTTCTACAAAACGATAGAGATCGCGTCATATTTGGGTGCAAGAACATTTATATGTTATCTCGAAGAGTGGCGAAATTGTTTATTTACGGATGAAACCCGTTTTAATCTGATCCTTTCATATGGACGAGTACTTATTTTGGCGTCAACATGGGGAGCGATCTATAGAAAAATGTATGGCGCCCTAGGAGGCTTTTGGCGGAGGGGGCAGAAGTGATTACAAACAGCAAAACCGAACTTTTATTTATAGCGGCGACATTTTGAACAATATTGTGTTAACCTTTTGAGGATAACTTGGGACCAGTTTTTTTTTCTTGGTTGACGTAATGCGAGACCACACGGCTCGAATAATTGTTCGGTAAATAATGTCAGTGCACTGAATTGACCTTCAATTCTCCAGATTTGAACATTATAGTATAGAGCATGTACGGTCCCGCTTAAAATTACTAGTGCAGTCAAGAGAAAACGCTCCTCAAACTTAAAGAACTCGCTGTGGATGTACGAGGAGTATGAGGAAATATTTCTCAAGGATTTATTGATAATAATTCAGTACACAGTAAGTCACTATCAAGAGGTCGTAATGTTAAGGTAGTCCCAAAAGGTATTGACAATATTGTTTAAAATGTCCTATACATTGTTGCTAAACTAAACTAGTACCTAATGAAAAAAAAAAAATCAAAAGCGTTTCTCCGTTAAAAAATGTATCTACCTTTAATGAGCGGAATGAGGAAATATTTCTCAAGGATTTATTAATAATTCAGTACACAGTAAGTCACGGTGATATCGAGAGATCCGCGATTTCCAAGGTAGTACCAAAAGGTATTGACAATATTGTTTAAAATGTCTGTACATTGTTGCTAAACTAAACTAGTAAGTAATGAAAAAAAATCAAGCGTTTTTGCATTAAAAAATTGATCTACCTTTATTTTTAAATATATTCACTCAACTTTTACCGAGACAGTGTCCAGCAGTTTATTTGGTTTGCATAGGTCTGCAACTTTTTCTTTAAATTTTTTTCCTAGTGCGAAAAATAAAAAAGTTACAAGGGGTTTAACAAACGCAGTCACCCTGTACATAAAGGTATCTGTAATAAAACTAGTTACTTCTAAACGTTAACATACTAGAGATTAATATTGCTTTTGCAACAATTATTATAAAGTAACGTGTTAAGTGGTATTTCTAACTGTATATATTAGACCGTTCGTTTATAACTCTGTAAGACATCGTTGTCTCACTGTCTGCCGGTTACTGCAAGTGTTCTAAACGACTGGTTTTGGTGTTCGACGTCCTAAGCGCCACTATTTTCAAGTCTGATTAGTCACTGCTAAATTAATTATTATTTTGAATATCATATATTAATGCCTCATTGGCATTGTCACGTCAAAATACTGATTAATTTAACGAGTGTTTAAAGTGATTAATCGAAGTTCAAAGTGAAACACAAATTTAACCGAAGTCTTCTACGTTAGATTCTTAATAAAACCTACCTAAAAGTTTTGACATAAGAGTTGACGTTATTATGTTATCAACAATTATATGTGGCCTGTCATTGGGTGTAAGAACATGTGACTGTCTGAATACACCACTGTTTATAGCCAACGAAACTTTTACTTCAAATTTGGAACATCTATCATCCCAGTCCAGCTAGAACATAGTCGAAACTATCAAATCCATGTTTATAGAAGTGAATATACAAAGAGGTAGCACCGATATGATAATGTGGCGTGAGGGTATAAGTAAAATAATGAATAGAACAGAAGTCTCACAGGCTACTTCCAGTGTACTCGTTCAGTATAAAAAGTCTTAACGTGACACCCTGTATATGCGCTATTTGACTTACGATCGGCAGTTCTGGCATTAACAATAGCAACAGGAACCATGGATACAGGGTGTTACAGAATTTAGGTAGAAATTATGAAATATAAATTGATTTTCATAAATCAAATAAATACATACATTTTTCTACAATCCGCTTTTGAAATTATCAGGCCTAACATGATCGCAGTATATCAAACACCCTTTGCCGAAATGTTTTTAATTTGGTCCCTAACTATTAGTAATACAGTGTGTGTTTAACTTCAAGAAGCATTACAGGACTATACTCTATTTCGAAATGGTGCGGGGTAATAAAACCTACTTATAAATGCAAAACGCTAACAGAGTGGTCAAATAAATTTTTGTGATTTCTAAATATTTAGCCACAGCTGTTATGGCCTGCTGTATTATATTTTAACCATTCCACCCTGTTTTGTATGGCAATCCCGCTGCAAACAATAGGGTTTATTAGCAAAGGGGCCATTTTCTACCTGCAGTAGCGTACGTTTGGGTATTTAATTTAAAATACCTCTTTTACCTATAAAAGTACTTTTATTTATTCACTTATTTATGTATATTCAAAAACAGTTAGTATTACTGTAACATTTTATCACATATAATATTTATATAATAAAGTATAAGAATTGCGATTTTGTGTAAACAGTTATGTAGAGAACTATGCTATATCATTTTCGTCGTCAGAAAAATCCGTCGAATTTTCGTCATGTTCCAAGGATATAATTAAAGGCTCTACAATTAGGTTAATTAAATGGTCTAGTTTCCACATTTTTTCTTCTTTTATAACATGCTCAATACACTTACGCCATTTTTCAGAATCGACATTTTTTAAAGATTCCTCAAAGATAATTTTAACATCTTTCATTTTAAACGTCGTGTTTCTCCTTGCTACATAACTTTTTACTTGGGCCCAAACAAGTTCAATGGGATTTAATTCGCAATGATACGGAGGCAGACGAAGAATAATAATATTTCGTTTCTGTGCAATTTTGTCAACTACATACTCGGTGAAACGAGCTTTATTTGAGGACACTATGGACAACAGTTCCTTTTTCACCATACTTTCATCAAATGGTATGTTATTCTGTCTAAGCCACTGAATAATATCCGCTTTTCTCCATGAATTAGTTGGTATTCTGTCAACTTTTCTGGAATGATAACTCGCATTGTCCATCACTATTACAGAATTAGGTGGAATGAGATCTAACATTTGTTCAAAATATTCTTCGAACACATCGCCATTCATGTCTTCATGGTAATCGCCAGAATGATTTGACTCAAACATTAACAAACCGCCCTCAACAAAACCATCAACACTTCCAAGGTGTGTAATAATCAGTCGCTTTCCTTTCCCCGATGGTGGTTTTAGTCCGGTGGACCAGCCTTCTAAGAATGCTTGACGAAAACTTGAAATATTTTTGTCTTGCCAAATCTTCCCAACCATATATCCTTCATTAAGCCATGTTTCGTCCAGATAATAAATCTTTCTATTCTCACTTCGAAACTGCTTTATCTGTCTTAAGTAATGTCTCCTCCAGCAAATAATTTCATCTTTTTCGATTAGGAGCGATTTTCTGCTTTGTTTTTCCCAGCTGAAATTCATTTGTTTTAAAGTTGTCCACAATTTCTTCCTGCTTATCGTTGGAGACATATTTTGGTCTTGCTTCAAGGCTCCTAAAATTTTGCGAACACATTTCCACCACAGTATCAACGCTATACAGAGGATTTTGATGTTTGAGGGCGTCATATACATTAAGAATAATATTCTTTTCGTTAACAGAAAATGGACATTTGCTCGCTCGTTTTTCTGCAAGAGGTTTTTGGAGTCATTGGATTACTTCCAATTTACAATTACCGCGGAACAGCCACAGTTCATGATGATTAACTAGGATAATTGGGCAGTTCATTGTATGTGTTATTTTAACAGTTCAAAAGGAGATATTTCAAATCGACAGCTTTAAAAAAAAACGGAAGCATGGCTCGTGAGTGAGTCGCTGTTATAGCGACATACGTGCGTATAGCTAGTTTCTCAGCCTGTAACTTATTGTTTAGTTACGTATTGTATTGGACAAAGTGATTGCTTCAATATTTAGGATAAACATAAGTGTTGAGTTCTTTTGCGAAAATTTCCAAAAAATTAAGGTTTTTCCTGTTAAATTTAAACCTCATTAATTTGCGGCTATTTTGCTTCATGCTAGTTTTAAAATAAAAAAAAAAAAAAAAAATAGGTGTGTGCTTAAGACTGCATGACAGAAGTGAAAACTTCAATAAGCGGGGTCATCGTTTGTCAGAATTTCTATCCGAGCCTTCGTTGCAAAGATACGGGCGAAAAACGGTTTTTCCCCTTAAATTAGAGCCCCGGTCCCCCCTGTATGGCCTAAGATGGCCCCCCCATAGGGCGCATCTACCATAAAAATTTCGACCCCGTACCTCTTCCCGTTCTCCCGAAATTAATTCAGTTTTTTCCTTCTCCTGGCGAAACGGGGAGAGGCACGGGGTCCCGTTTTCGCCCAGGATCTTTTTACCCCGGCTACATCCCCTGAAAATTTCAGCCTTCTACCTATACGGGAACATGCCAGTAGAAGGAGCGTTACGTTACATATCCGAGCATGATGCGTAACGGCTCGGTCTCATTCAACCTTCGCAAAAATAAATAACGCAAAACGCGCCTAAACAAGTTTTCGCTTTCAAAAAATAATTTGGGTGGTGTTATTAGAGTTACATACAGTGTGCAGAGACATCGAATTGTGCGTAAAATTATTGAAGGGAAAACTTCTTTAGGCGCGTTTTGCAATTTTTTTTTTATGGGAGTTGAATGAGATCAAGCCGTCACGCGTCATGCTCGGATATGTAACGTAACGCTCCTTCTACTGGCATGTTCCCGTATAGGTGAGGGTTCAGGGGATGTAGCCGGGGTAAAAAGATGATCCTGGACGAAAACTGGACCCCGTCCCCCCCACGTTCGGCCAGGACAGGGGGGAGAAGGAAAAACTTAATAATTAATTTCGGGAGAGGGAATTACGGGGTCGAAATTTGTATGGTAGGTGCGCCCCATGGGGGGCCACCTTAGGCCATACCGAGTTCCAATTTAAATTTGGGGGGAAACCGTTTTTTGCCCGTATCTCTGCAACGAAGGCTCGGATCGAAATTCTGACAAACGATGACCCCGCTTATTGAAGTTTTCACTTCTGTCGTGAGGTCTTAGGCACATACCAAATTTTTTATACCTCAAAAAGATGTCAATAACAAGGCAGGCGCCAAATGTCAAGAATCGATCGTGTGTAAATAGGGAATTGTGCGAAGTAGCATGTTTAAATAGTTTATCTACCTATGTAGGTCACACCTCTCCCCCGTGTTAATGTTTTTCCATGCGGTTTTCTGGTTGCAGCCGAAAAGTGCTTCAGAAGAAGCTTTTAGCAGAAACTGGCATTTGATGAGCTGATTTGTAGAAGTCGTTCCTGAATGGTCAATTAGTGCACAGTTACAGTTTAAAACTTTTTGAGTTCTAGGACGACGGAATTAGTTCCTCTGTAAAAACGTATCACGGACAAAGAAGTATAAATTATACTATATTAGTGGAAACTGGTAAAGTTAAAAATCTTTGGGACACTACTATAATATTTCCAAGATACGAAGATTTTACTGCATGTAAGAATTTACTAGACATGAACATAACCAAGAACTATTCTTGTCTTATCACAGCCGTTGGAAAATTTTCATTGACATTTTGGCAAGCTCAGTTTTTAGTGGTGAAATAAGTATTCGAATTTTCCTAGATCAACACAATACGTAAGGTGATTATTATTATAAAATTTGAGTTGCCAAATGTAGTTTTTTTATACCTGATCCGAAAGATAGTCCTATTAGATAGAAAGTATCTCTTTTAGGAGAGCATAGATAGTAAAACAACCATTTTCAGACATTGCGTGGCCAACCATAATGGAAATTAGTCATAAAATAATTGTGGTTAGTCACGTAACTATATAGATATGATTAACGCTACGGTGTGCGACTCTGGTCATAAAGTTAACATGTTGGGAAACTGGGCAGTAGTGGTGTGACTACATCTTGTCAAAAAAATGACGCTATTTGCTTCTATTAATCTTAAAATAAATATCGCTTAGATTAAACAAAAATATATAAAGATAAATGAATGAGAAACGTTTCAGTAGCAAACCAAGCTTATTTTTTTAATACATCACTAAAAAACAAGTCTAGGGCCTGCTCTACCTACTTTTCTTGCGGCCTCTTAGAGAAGAGTGCGATGCAATATATATTCTAAGGCATCTTTGTTTGAGTAATAGGATTTCAATTCAGGTCGCCCACAAATATTGAAATTAATGTTGATAAGGGTGACTGCACCGGCGAATGAAGTTATTAGCGCACATTATATATCCAATCCTTGCCACCATAGTAGTGGCGTTTTTTTTTGTTTCCACGAGTTTTGAAGCATTTGAAATTTTACGGTTTTTTACGTTAATTACGTTTAGTAGTAGTAATTCACAAAGCTACATATGGCTTAAAATAATATTTATTTGTTTGAAATGGATGCATGATTCAGGCGCCATCATAAAGTAATAATACAGTTTTATTGTAATACAGAGTAAAACACATTTCGTTTCTTGGGCTCTGACACCGCCAGAGATGTAAAAAGTTTAAATGGAATAAACTTACGTAATTTCTAGTAACTTGCAACTTCGTGCCATTTATTCACAAGATTAAACAAAATAAATGCACGTTCTAATTATTGTCAGATATTCTCATCTAAAAGATCATAGTATCAAATTTTAAATCCGTCGTTTCGGCTTGTCTGTCCAACCAAACCTCATTTTTTTGTTTTAATTATGGTCTTTTATTAAAATTCAAAACACCTATTTAATTTAATAAATATACATATTTTTTGCATAAATGCATTTTAAATTAATAAGTTTTTTTGGGGTGTCAATGTTAGGAACAACAAAAATAACGTCAATTCTATATTTCGGCATCGCCAATAATCAGATTATTTTTAAGTTGTGTTTTCCTATACATTGGCACTAAACCGATTTTTTTATTAGGCTGAAATTATGCTGAAACAAAATTAATAAGGTCCGTAAAAGTGAGTAAAAATGTGTTTGTAAACAGCCAAATGCCAAATTTACTGATATTACATATTTTTTAAATGATACACCCTACACATATATCAGTAAAAGATTTTTTTTCCTGATTACGAAAATATGCCACACTTGCCCTTTCTTTTCATTACAAATGGAATGTTGACAACACCATAAAACTTTACGAAAAACACTACATACTCGATCTTGTAGCTCAGCAAATAAATATTTTACAGCCTTTCAAAATGAGACAAATTAAAATGAAAGTACCATACATCTAATTTTCATAAAACTATGGAATTCATTGAACTTTGATAAATTACCCATTTTGGATTAAAGGCTGATTGATGTATGTGTGTGTTTATGGATCAGGTCAATTATCTTAAAACCTATTAATGGAATACACGTGCTTACCATTTTTTGTTATAATATACCCTATATAATATAACACCTAAAAGAACGGATAGCTTAACGAATAAGTAAACTTAAACCTAAAATAATGGATACCTTAACATATAGATAAACTTAAACCTAAAAGAATGGATACCTTAACAAATAAATAAACTTACAAGTTTAGGTTATTATTAAATTACTTTCAAATTGTTGGAATCTACCGAGCAGTTTCCGAAAAGATGGACTTAAATTAGTGGATTTATTTTATTCAATAATTTTATGCAGTACATACATTAATTCACCTTATTACTCAATAAACTTATGTTTTATAGATATATTTATACGTTCTAACAAAAATAAAAAAAAACTGCTTAATACCAAGATATTATGGAAATGCCCGGAATCAAAGAACAATAATCTCGGGAGCCTAGTCGCAACTCTCGTCTGTTAAATTATCTCTTTTAGTACCAATTCTTCAGAGTTCAAAGCCGGAATATCTATTCTGAGAATAATTATTACTGGGGCTAAAATTGTATTAACAATCGTCAAGTAAATATTTGAAGAATAAAGGTTATCCACACTTGAAGAAACTGGGTTAATATGTTTAGTTTAATTTTCTTAACGAATAGGTTACAAACAGTTTAAGAAATGATTATTGTAGAATGGAAAAATGATAATTGTAGAATGGTCCGGAAATCTTGGATCAACTGAATCCATTTAACCTTCCGATTATTCCCTCGTGCAACTGCGCAAAATGTTCAATTTCGTCGTTTAATTGCACAATAGATTTAAACCCTGCTTGATGTTTTTCAATAAACTTTTGCTTGGTGATCGAGATCGATTATTTCATTCTGCACGTCAACTAAATGAAGATGCAAATTTCTGGGTAATAAGACTAATATGGTAAACATGTGAAGAATAAAAGTTTTTCATACTTGAAGAAATTGGATCTTAATATGTTTAATTCTCTTAACAAATAGATTACTAAACAACCAGTTTAAAATAGTATATTATTTTATATGGAGGAAAAGTGATACTTTTCATGGCGCGCTCGTGTTTAACAGCCGAACGGAGTGAGGCTGGTAATAGAGAGCAAGCCATGAAAAGTAACTTTTCCTCCAAATAAAATATGCTGTTTTTTCTTCAAATGTCGACATATTAATGCAAAAACATCTCTTAATAGTAATAATATCTAATTATTATTAAAGATAAATGGGTTCGCAAGGCGACCTAGACCACGGTCGTCGGTGGCCTTGCTTAGACCGGTGTCTGTGAATTATGTAACATAAAGCTGTCAGTGGACACTGTCAACAATAATTATTTTTTTAAGATGGCGTCTCCGATTGCGTTTTAATTCTGTATTGATAAGCAGTTATTGAGTAAATTCGATTAAATAATAACCAATTTGTTCCTAAATTAGTGATTTTTAGAAATGCAGTCACAAATTGAGTGATAAATACAAATTGTAGTTTAATAAATCTTGAGTTGTTGACGCTTATTTTGTTGTCTGTTTGTATTGTATCTATGTTGCTATGACACACTTTTACCTCCGCCGGCGGAAAAGTGAAAAGTAAAGCTCCGGCGGGGGAAAAACGAAACTTCACGGCCGCCTACACAGTCGAGTAATGACGGATTTGCTGACGTTTGAAGAAAAAATGTTTTATTGTAAAATGGTTCGGAAATCTTGAATCAATTGAATCCATTTCACCTGCCGAGAATTTTG
>MU184168.1:25076-51632 GCA_016904865.1 Pissodes strobi | reverse complement strand
CCCATATTTTTGCTTGTAAACTAACAAATATATCACAATAAAATCTTTTACATATCGTAACGGATTTGGTTAAAAAGTTGTTTTTTTAAATATACCACTCAATTAACAAAAAGGGAAGGCCTAAATGAAAAAAAAGCATTCTTCAGAAACGTTTCGCTTATGTATTGACAAGGTAGGTAATAGAGCAAATCCCATATTTTTTGCTTGTAAACTAACAAAGGTATCACAATAAAATATCGTAACGCTTTTTCGCTACCTCTCGCCGTGTCGCGTCCTTCAAATTTTACTCCCGGCGGCGCGCGTTAAGAAGTTTCACTTCAAAAATAACAAAAACTAAACGAAAAAGTAAACTTAATCTTTTCATTCCTTGGAAAGAGGATGAAAGTATGTGTAGCTACTCAAAAGTCCTTAAACTATTAATACATGATCGGTTTTATAAGCAACACGTACGAGTGTATTTAATTTGACTTTAAATAAATTCTTAAAACATTCTTGATCTTGTCTTAGTTAGAATCTGAATATTTTCCTCGTCGTTGCTACTATATATTTATTTTATACATCCTATGCATAGGAGTTGGTGCAAGTCAATACGAGGTTTTCATGGAAACATTGATTAGTGGCAGTTAAGTAAAGATGTTCGGAGTTGAAAGAGATTTGAAAAAGTTTCAGCAAGAAAAATATAATTATGCTATATGTAAAATTCGATAAATACAAGAGGGAAGTAAGGACATTATTATGCCGGATTGGATGAAGAATTAATTTGTCTAAAGCTCAAGTAATTTCTAGAAAACTCACCTCACTCTATATCGATGGCATGTCAAATATTAAGCTCTACGTTTTAAAGAATCCATGCAAAGCACTATCAAGACGTTCAAATACAAATCTTGATCAGGAAAGTAAGTTTTCTGAAGAAATAAACCCAAACGACATGAAATTTGTATTGCTATGACGGAACAACTACAGATGAATGACCACTTTTTTTGATCGGATAATGTGGATTGATGAAGCATGCAACAAAAAGCGTATAATAATAGGTATAATACCCATTAATGGGATCAAGAATTCCCAATCCTATTACTGGGGCCGTTGAAAGATCGGGATGGAAAGCTGTTTAGTGTTGGGATATTGGTGATTGGATAATTTTTTAGATGTATTACCTTTGAACATCTCCAACCGAGCTATTTGGAAACAAGATGACCCCTTCACACAACACGCCAAATGTGACTCGGTTCTTAAATGAAAAGTAGTGGACTGATAAAAAAAAATGGTTCAATTCGACCATAGTCCTGATATCACATTGATAGACGAAGGTCTTTTATGGGATGGCTCAAAGATTGAGTGCATAACTAAAACACGTTTTACAATTTAGCCGATTTAAGGCGGAAAATTGTGGAATAAATGCAGTTTATTTAAGTACACCATAAGCACTCAGTCCGCTATTTTTAATCATGTTAGTGTCGCGTCGGCGTCGTATCGAACAAAACGGAACATCTGTTCAAGTGAATATTCATCTTACTTTTATATTTAACTCATTTGTTTTAGTTCAATATAAATAGTGTCGTAAATATATTTCCTGATGACCATGGCCTATGGTAATTAGTGAAATTATCTTATTCAAAATTCTTTTAACGATTGAAACGTTTGTATTTAGCTGCCACTTATCCATGAGTCATATTTACTTGCATTTACCCAGTAACTCTTATGTGAACGGTGTAGAAAATATAGGAAAGTGCGATTTTCAATCAAGAGCTCAAAAACAGTTGTTTGATATAACATTCATATAGTATATAGAATATGCTAAAATTTCTACATAGAATCCGCACAGAAGAAAAATTGTTTTTCTTCTTCTGTGGAATCCGAATATGTATATTATATGGGGTGTTCCATAAAAAAAAACCATGAGAGCTATATTTGCTTTTTTATATTAAATTTTGGCGCTTCTGGAGAAATCCTATAACTTTAAATTTAAACGTTTTTCCAATTCGGGACAATACCCTCACACGAAACAATAATCAAAAGAAGCGAGAATTGCACACATATCTAAAGCCACAAGCAAACCGTCAATCCGCCATAGAGGTTGGTTTGTAAGAGAAACATAAACGGCAACCTGTAATAAATCTTGTGTGAGCGCCATCTGAGGGCAATAAAGTTTCATCGCACAGAGAATTGGTGTTGCTTCCGATTCATCTGTTTCAAACTTGTCATTAATAGGTTAAATTAATATATTTTTAATGGAAAAAGGATGAAGTGGAATCAAAATCGTCTACAATACTGCACTTGCCAAATTATTGGTAACAATCTTTGAAAATAATCGTGTATTTATCCCAAGGAAAACAAACCGATTTAAAAAGTCTTCAAATATTTGCGTATTTATTTTAGTCTTAATGCCCGGTTGTAAAACACCGGAATCAGAGCTGGGCAAAATACTTTTAAAAAATATTTAAATATTAAATACTTTCTAAAAATTGAAAGTATTTAAGTAATAAATACTTTCTTACACAAGAATAAGCAAATACTAAATACTAAAAGTATTTAAATACTTTTAGAAGGCAAATACTTTATTTAAATGTTTTTGAAAGTATTTAAATACTTGGTAGATATTTAAATACTTCGCAAATACTTAAATACTTTTGGCTAGTAAAATACTCTGACAGATGACAGGTATGTTAAATTATGTATTTTATTAATACGAATACGAAAACTAGAAAAATAAACAAACTAAAATACAATATACTTATGAAATACAAAAAACGTAATGCGCTTGAATATAAAACTTCGTAACAAAAAAGAAGGAGCACACATTATAAATAGCATAAAGTTTCAAAAGTAATATTTTAACTAAAAATTCTACTCAAAGAACTTGATTTAATTGTTTAAATATTATTATTTGCCTTTATAAGCACTAAATTTTCAAAGTTTTGATCCGATAAAGCGTGACGGCATGGCGTATGAATAAACGTAGGATGAAGAAACATTGTTTCTACAGTTTTAACTTTCTTTATTACTTAGTTTTTTTGGCATGTCCTGGATTAGCTTGGGTTAGTTTTTGTTGGTTGCGCCCGCGGCGAGCGGAGAGCGTTGCATAACTACAAATGCGTGAAGTGAAAAAAAACGTAAACAACATTGACGGGCGGATATAGTGTAACACACGTGTTTATCTAGCCAATCAGGCGACGTTATTTAACTGGGGAGGCTGATCCCGAACTCCGTTCGTCAATGTTTACATTTGTATTTTTACATTTTCATTTCGTACAATTCCCGCCGCTCGCTGCGAGGCGCAACTAACCCAAACTAACCCAAGGCGTGTCAAAAACTATCTAATCTAATAAAAAAAATGCAAAGACCGGGCCTCGAAGCAATTACTTTGTCTTTTGCAGACCCGAGCTTCGCCACCTGAGCCAAGCTGTCACATTCCTGCTTTTCTCGAAAAGTTTTATACAAACACCTGAAGTGAAAAAATGTTTAAACTCCCCACAGCGGCTAGAGGCTAGTGTTTTCTGTAACCCGGAGGCATCCTAAATACGCAAACGGATATGCACGTGTCGCGTGGAAAGCGACCGACAATTTGACGAATTAAAACCTGCGAAACATAATATTTACAAAACAAAAGGTATTTAAATACTTTTGGAAGTAGTTAAATACTCCACAAATATTTAAATACTTGTAGTAGGAGTTCGAAACTTCAAAAGTATTTAAATACTAAATACTTAAAAATGTATTTACCAGTGCAAATACAAATATCAGATTAATAAAGTATTTACTTATACGTAGAAGTATTTAAATACTAGTAAGTATTTACAAATTCAAATACTGCCCAGCTCTGACCGGAATGAACCTCTATTTGTGCAATAGCACAAAAATTACCTCATAAGGAATTTTTATTTGTTGTTAACTTTTCTTAGTGACCCAAAGCAAAACTGGGTCATTATAAAACAGTATATAACAATAACTGCCTTTTGAATTCTTTTGTCTTTGGCCAGAAGTTTTTTTTCAAAATGTTACTTTTTGGCTTAGCTAAGGGAGTGTGACTAAAGCATACTGGTTCTGTATTTTATCAGGGCTCCGGGATCGTGAGAATAGAAATATACAGCTCTTTCGGATTGATCTGCCAGTAACAAAGACATTTCAGATCTACGGTTGGAGAGTGTTCCGTCTGCCTACTTTTAAATAGCTTTCGGAAAATTTAGCAAAAATCCCGATAACTGGTTTCAAAGTTAAAATAGGCAGACCCCGAAGGAGGAGGACTATTTTTTGAAATTTGGAAAATAACCGAATGCGATTTTCTGCAAAAAGCACCATATTTCCAGAATTTGTTGGCTAATTTTTATGCAGGAATATTTTTCGGTGGAGAATATATACAAAAATCGGATAACAATGAGAAATAATTTCTTGCAGGCACATGGAAGTGCCTGGGACTGCGTGGAAAATAAGTCGTCTGGGGTGGAAGTGTCGATTAAGAGATTGCCAGGGGGTGAGGAAGATTGAAGAAAGATGCTTACCAAGTGATTGGTAAACACTCGTTCATGTGTAAGCTTATCATGCACGGGTAGATACTTTTGGAGGAACTCCGGTGACTACAAAAATCTAAGCGATTTATGATTAAGTTTAATATTAGAGTTTGAGGGTAAAGTCTGACAATCAATTAGCTCATCTAGAACGTGCTGGCTATTGCACTGCAATTGACATAAGTCAAGTAACCTACCGAAGAAGAGACTTAATTGTGTATGTATATTTTTATAAAGGAGTATTATATTACGCAAAATATAATTTTTTTGATTCTTAGGTCGCAGGTTAGATTCCAACAGTAAGTGTATTTTTTCTCAATAGTATGCATATCTGCCAACATTATGCACATTCTTTTATACGTATTGAACAAAATCAACGTTCTACTTACAGGATAAAATAATATTTAATTTAATTAAGACAAAACGATAACGATAAAATTATATTTAATTAATTAAAACGGGCTATTTGGCATTTTGGTCTTTTACACAATTTGGAATTTACTTATTGATTAGTACACGTTTTATCATTTATATGAAATTAATGTTTAGGACAGATTTGTTGCTTTGCTAAAATAATAAAAAATCTCATTTCATTTAACTGTATATTTTTAGAGACTCCTCATTTAGTTGTGATATTTGCGGACAATCTTTCAACAAGCTTTGGCGTCTGAACTACCATTTTAAGTGCCTAAACATACAGCTGCAGCGCTATTGCCAAACCTGTCAAAAATTCTTCAACGTTTCCGATCAAAAGCTTACCGAAAAAAAATTGCCTTGTGGCCACACAAGTGAAAAAGACATATTGTTTTGTAAATTTTGCCAAGCTAAAGTTGACAAGGGCCTAACACAGTCTCATGTTTGTTTTCATCCAAAAATGAGAAGGAAAAAGCTTCAGGATTGTAAGAAGTCCAAACCAAGACAAGTTTACCAAAAGCGAGGTTGGCCACCACCACCATATATTTGTTCCTATTGTCACAAGGAATTTGGTAAATATGGATACGTGCAGCTTCTCAACCACGAAAAGAGACATGAAAGGGTCAAAATTGAGAGCGATATTATCCAGTGCAAAAAATGCAACTTGGTGTTTGAGACTGAAAAGGAGAAGGCTTCCCATAAATACAGGTTCCATAAACACGTTCCATTAGGCGTATGCGACATCTGCGGTTTTGCCACTAAACACATTGCTCGTCATCGGGCTGTTCATCGGGATAATAGACCTTTTCAGTGCGAACTTTGCCCTAAAACTTTTAGGGCTAACTATGGACTGAAGAAGCATATGCTCATACATAGTAGTGAATCAAAGTATCAGTGTATAGTTTGCGGAAAAGCTTTTAAATTTAGTTATAATTTAACTGTGCACATGCGTATTCACGAGGATGTTAAACCTTTTGAGTGTACGATTTGTAATAAAACTTTTACCACCAAACAGTGGAGGGATAAGCATGCGCACACGCATTGTTAATATGCAGGGGCGGTGGGATGTTTCTAATTATTGCATCTATTGTTTGGTTACAGATACAGAATGACAATTTTATTCCTTCAGAATAGGTTTTTTTTTACCTATATATAATACTAGAACAATACAGAAAACGATTTATTTATCTCATGGCTCGTTATCGGGCTATTCATCTGGATGATAGATCTTTTCAGTGCGAACTTTGCCCTAAAACTTTTAGGGCTAAACTATGGACTGAAGAAGCATATGCTCATACATAGCAGTGAAGCAAAGTATCAGAGTATAGTTTGCTGAAAAGCCTTTTAAATTTAGTTATAATTTAACTGTACACATGCGTATTCATGAGGATGTTAAACCTTTTGAGTGTACGATTTGTAATAAAACTTTTACCACCAATCAGATAAGCATGCGACACGCATTGTTAATATGCGGGGTGGTGGAATGTTTTTAATTATTGCAACTATTGTTTGGTTGCAGATACAGATTGACAATTTTATTCTTTCCGAATAGTTTTTTTTTTAAATAATACTAGAGCAATACATAAAGTGATATAATTATCTCTTATTAACGAAGAGTTTGTAACAGTTTATACACGGGTAGTTATGGCTGGTGGGCACTTTTTCTGTGAGGGGAAATTACATGCAAAACAAATAGGCTGTTTAAATAGCTTTATCCTACTTTGTCATTGAAAACTTTTGAAGATAATAATTTGGATTTTAACTAGATAATATAATAATGCTACAAAGGTAAACTATCCATCTTTATATTTTTTTAAGTTGGTTAATAATATTCATGACATATTTAAATTAAAATACCTTGCAATTTCGTATTCGCGCTTCTTAGGTATTTTCAGTTTTTGTTGAAATTGTCAAATATGCCATTTTCACATCGTTTATAAAATTTGGATCGTCTTCGTTAAAAAAGTTCTTATTATTTTTAAAACGTATTTTAATCATGGTCGCAGCAACCGGAATGTTAAGGATTCGTTGATTAAAGAGGAAATTGGGTTCAATAAATAAATAAATGAAAAACTGATAAGTAAAAAGTACAAAAAAATGTATGTTAAGGATTCATTCACCAAACAGGAAATTAGGTTCAATAAATAAATAAATGAAAAACTAATAAGTAAAAAATACAAAAAATAAAAAGATACAAATAAGTAAATAAATATAACATTTTTTTCACTAAGAATTGCTAATTAATTATCATAAATAACCAATATTTGTTACAAAAGCAAAAAACTAAAACTTAAAATGTTTAGTAAAATATCTACACAAGAATAAAGTCCTATTCTTTGTATATACAAGAAGACCTTTACAAATCTATTTAAAAAAAAATAGTGCATAAAAAGGTGCAATACCAAAAACCAAAGTCAAGAAAATAAAGCAAAACTTACGCAAGTAAATAAGCAACAGAAACTGTTGGAATATAATAATTTTTTCATATATCTATAGATAAACAATATTCCAATATCTAAATAGAGTCAAAAACAGAAACAAAAGCGTAGTGATAGTAGAAAATGTCATGTCTAACTAACCACACAATATAGGCAATATGAATAAAAAAAGATAGTCTCTAAAATGTTGACCGTCCGGAGCAGTTCAAATTAAAAGCAAGATGACAAAAGGCGGCGTTAACACGAGTGCATGGAAAATTTAGAACGTCAATAAGGTGTCAATAGCTTCTAAATGGTTAATTGACGAATATGGATCGAATACCAGGCGTTTGGCATCAGAAACTCGTCAATAGCATCGAAAGGGTTGAATGACGAGTATAAATAGAAAACAACGCGTTTAGTATTAGAAATACGCATAATTTTGCTATGGTGCTGTGTCTTCCACGGAAATATATTCTAAAAATCATCCAAATCCATGTTTTTTTAAGGAACGTATGTTTTACTGATGAATATACGCGTTGTCAATTCCAAGCAAAACAAATATTTTAAAATCTCTAAAGATTATGCATGGTTTTGATTCTACAGGTACTAAAATTGGCGAAAACAAAAAAAATAGACATTTATAAAGTACGCATCAATTGAAACGATACACCTTAAAAAAACACCAACTTTTAAACGCTGCAACTCAGCCAAATACAGTTTAATTTGGACTTTTTGCACCATGCCTAAAAAGGCGATTCTTTGGCTATAAACTGCTTGTAAAATTAAGTTAAAATATTACACGCTGTCAATTATACAGGGTGTTGAAATAGTGAGTGCAAAAACCTTCATTTTTAACCGAGAATTTCTGCTCGGTGAGGAAAGTAATTTTGGATATTACTATACTTTCTGAAGTATTGGGCCTATATTTCGGGACGTCTTTGCAAATTTGATCTTACCTTATATACCGGCGGAGAAATCGTCAATTTTTAAAATGTGTGCATTTTTTATGTGTGCGTTTCCTTGTGTTTTAGCCTGGCATTGTACATACGACTCTAAATTTCTTATTAGGGTTAACAGTTAGTGTCACCAAAACACTATTAAAATGTTGCTCAGCGTTATTTATACAGGGCGACAAGAAAAATTGTGTTTTAAATCGGTTTTCGTCAAGCTTGATATAGGAGTTGTCGGAAAATGATGTAAATGGATATTCTTGTTTAAAAGCATCAGCAAATTTATTAATATAAGCTAAGTGCCTAAAAATGTTCTGCACGCGGAAAATTAAAAATGATTTTTTCACTCATTATTTTTTTACCACCCTATATAATTGACAAAATATCTTTTTACGTTTTTTTTTGTGCTTTAATTTGACGAAGTTTTGACGATTCAAGGTTTGCCAATTTTTAGGTGTATCGGTTTATCGAGTTTTTTTTTAAATAGAAATATCATAACCTCAAAATTGCAAAAACGGTTTTACGGGCCACTCTTGTAATTTAAACAAGAGTTTCCATTTACAAAATTTTCCTATAATAAGCTTGACGAAAACCGATTTAAAACATTTTTTGTCGCCCTGTATAAATAACGCTGAGCAACATTTTAATAATGTTTTGGTGACAGATTAGCACTGCATACTAATAACTGTTACCCCTAATAAGACATTTAGAGTCGTATGTGCATTGCCACGCTAGAACACACAAAAACGCAATAAAATTCACACATTTGAAAAATTGACGATTTCTCCGCCGGTATATAAGGTAACATCAAATTTGCAAAGACGTCCCGAGATACAGGCCCAATACTTAAGAAAGTATAGTAATATCCAAAATTACCTTCCTCTCCGGGCAGAAATTCTTGGCCAAAAATGAGGGTTTTTGCACTCACTATTTCAACACCCTGTATAATTGACAGAGTGCAATATTTTCACTTCATTCTACAAGCTGTTTATAGCTAAAGAATTGCCCTTTTAGGAATGGTGCAAAAAGTCCAAATTAAACTATATTTGGCTGAGTTGCAGCGTTTGAAAGTTGGTGTTTTTTTAAGGTGTATCGTTTCAATTGATGCGTACTTTAGATTTTCAAGCAGAACTCAAAACCATTTAGAAAAAATCATGTTGGACACCTTTTAATATGCGCTCCGCGAATATCTACAACTTATTTATGGGATTTTGCTAGTCCCAGGTCTATCATCAATTTAATTTTTTTAAATACAGGTCTGTATGTACCACAGTATGTACTTTTACGCGTTGCAGAAAAATATCATCTGTTGCACTTCAAGATGGCAGTCTTGTCATGAATTTGATAGGCTATTAAGCAAACAAACACAGTATTATTTTTATTCAATGATAAGTTTAATGTATAATCAGTGTGCAAGGCCACCTTCATTTTTCAAAATTATTTTTCTTGTGACCCTACATTTATCAGTTATTTACTATTTACAGCAACAATAAAATTATTGTTTCACTAATTGAAAAACTGCAAAAAACAATGTTGGCAAATCTAAGAATTTTAGGACTGAAGTAATCACTTTAATTCAAAATGGAGACTTTTTGCAGTTGTTTTTTTTTTAAATTAAACATATTTCTGTGTTCATATTTTATTACAAAAAAATGGCTACCTAGATAAAACAAACGTTGTGAAGAGCGACAATTTCCACAATTCTACTAACCTAAATGCAAGATTACGAAAATTTAAATTTTTTTCCTAATCACAATGCAAATTGGCTTATTTTTTAAGAAATTCCATTTCGTTTTCTCTTTTAATTCAAAATACTCCACTTAGAACGTAAAATAAATCTTTCATTAAATATCCTGTGTCCTAGAGAAACGGTGCATCATCCGTATCTATAGGGAATCTATGAAATATTCGAGAAGCAGCTAATCAGATAGTAATGAAATATAGGTTTTTTAATCATCTTGTATGATACCATTTCTCAATATGGTAAAATCAATAAAAAATGGTCTTGCTTGTTTAAATTGAATTTGAATGACGCTCAATTTTAATGAGTTTTGAGTAAAATGAAAAATTCTGCTTTTAAAATTTTAAATTTATAACCCGCTAACAAGTTATGGAGGATTCCGCACAGCATGATAAGAAGTTGGCCATGAGTGGAATTTAATCCAAATTTTATATGTTGTATAGATCGATACTATTAAAAGATTTCTAAAGGTTAATCTTAATCGTAAAATTGGTTATTTTACGTAGATAATAATATGAATCCAGTAAGTTTTAATGATATTTCCAAACTAAAATAATCTCAAAATCTCAGAAGATTATAAATCCTGCTATTAAAATATGTAGGTAAAATTCTTTTATGCATGGTAGTTTATCTATTTGACATGAGCAGAAAACTTTGGGATTAGAAATAATTGTGCACCTTCGACTGCAAAACAAATGTTAGAGTTTTTTCATATTTTGTTTAAGTCGTTAAATTAATTGATTATGATAACTTGGCTGAGAAAAGTTGACTGTGCAATTTGTGAACGGACAAAAGTTAAAATGTTTGTATGCGTTTAGTGGAAGTTTAGCGAACTTACAGTATGCTACTTTGTAACTTGTTTATTAATTATTCTGCTTTTCATCTTATAAGTCTAGTTTTGCTTAATGAAGAAAATAATGAGGGCGTAGAAATAGATATTGCAAATTGCAAGGCGAGCAGCAGAATAATTGGCTAAGGAGAGGGTGACACCACAAATCCGTATTATGGATAATTTGCCATAGATCATCTATTTCTACAGACTCAACACATTCGAAACAACAGATCATCAATTTGTTGTAATGCTTTAAAATCAAATGGTTTTCATAATATATGTGCAGCTACATTTCCTTTTATAAGTAGAAACATATTTGTACCCCCGCGTGTAAGGTGTAGAAATCACGTGATGGATGAACATGGTGTACTACATAAGTTTTTACTCCGTACTCTACGATACTTCAGCAGATTTTTTTGTTCCCGAACGAGAAGACAACTAAGAAATGCAACTACTGGCACTTGAACGCATGGTGTTATGATGAAAATTTTCTTAGCAGAAAGGATTTAAAAAATATAGCAGGCGTCAACCAAGATCAATTTGCTGATTTATATGCATACATTTGGCCATGATAGCTCCATTGAAAATACGGCAAATAGCCATACCTAGGTTAGTTTTTAAGCCTTTTTTTAACCAAATATTATTTTATGGTGTTTCAATGCGTTGTTTATGGCAAGATGGTGCCAAGCAATAAAAATCGTTTTATTCTCGAACAATAACCAAGAACATCCTGCTTACGTTCTTATGTAAGCTGAGACCCCCACTATTAGATCCCATTCTGCAGGTAATATCCGGATATAATAGGCCACATGAAAGTTTGGCGATTTCATCAATCAAAGTCTAATAATAAATTTTGTTTCACAGAACATAGGATTCGGTTATATATATATATATATATATATTATATAATTCAGCACGTTACAACTTTTTCCAACCATCTCTAATCCCAATCCAGAAATTATCAGAGCCTTAGCTTATATTGATACAACATATTGCCCAGTTCAATGTAATAGTAATTTTAAGGTGCTACGACAATTTTGCTGCATTCACAAATGACTACATCTTCTTAAACTAATACTTGTGGTAGCTCCCGGTTGATATACCTTGGACACTCAAGGTCCTCATTTCTCGGATAGTTACAGTAATGATGCTTCTATATTAAATCTGGAATTACAACAAGATGCGAATAGAATAAGTGAAGGGGTTAGAGAAGGAGACATTTTTATAGTATATCGGGGTTACAGGGATGTTATTCCACTTCTCAATAAATGAGGCATTGACCATATGGTGACAAGTCTATTGCCTCGAGGCTAGTAACAATTGAGTATCGGAGAAGCAAACGAGTCCCAAATAGTTACTAAAACCCATTGGGTTGTAGAGGCAAGAAATGGGCATATAAATTATCTGTTCAAGTTTTTGCAGAAACAATTACTACAACAAATGTAAATCACATGAGAATTTATTAGAATGGCGATTAGATATCATGGACTTATTGCCATTCCAGAAGGTAACGTTGAATTTGCGGATCAACTACTGCAAAGGGTTCAAAGGCCAAACAGAGTGGAAGAGGTACGCTGTCACCGGCACGGCGACATGCTCAATGGAGATACATATTGGCGATCTGAATAACTTTTCTCGGTTGACTTTAGAGTATTTAAAAGATTTAATTATCGGGGCATATCAAATTAATCTTGCTCCTTCCTATGTGCAAGATACCCTACAGAGCAAGATAGGAGTGAATATCAGATTAATACTCTTGTAGGTAGGTGAACTGTATCTATTTAAGAATTTATTTCCGATTTAGGAATTCTATAAAATATCAGCTGTGGATAGCGTTTAACAACATCGATGGAAATAATCCTGTTCGTGAAAACTATTGTACCTGCAAATCGGGAGTGCGTCCATTAGGATGCTGTATGTCTCTGGTATGCAGGATATTCCCGACACAAAGATAAACACCATTAAGTACTTATGGATTATGGTGTACTAATAGTTTCTTGTTAGTATGTTGAAAAATAAATCCCCAAGATATGATTTTTGGGCCAAAATCTTACTTAAAACTACCAAACGAACATATATAATAAAAAAATTGTATATTTTACCAACATAAGCATCTAAATTTTTGTATTCTAAACTTAATCGTTTTACCACTTATTCACTACCAGCTAGTCATCTCTACCGAAATCGGAAAGTAGGAGTGTCGGGCACTGCGCCTACCTGGCAGTGCCATGAGTGGTTCAGTTCCACAGTCGGCCACGGTTGAATTTAAAATGAAGTTTCGCTTGAAAATCCACGACAAATTCGTCCGACGCCACCACTATCGCCCTAAAAAAATCGAATTTTTACGCAATTTTGCCAGTGCCGTGTACTGTATTGTGTGTAAAAGCGAAGTAAATGTAAGCAATTTACTAAGTAATAATAACTAAGTAATAAGCAAAATCTGTATTGAGATTTTATTAAGTACACAAAAAATCTAATTCGTTTAAAAACTACACAGCCAACTTTTCTAAGTGCAAAATTATCATAATTATTTACTTAACGACAAAAAAAAGGAACATTCAAAATATGAACAAATTCTAGCATTTGCTTAGCGGTAGAGAAAAGTCGAAGGTGCATTTATAACAATATTTTTCGAAGTGACAAAACACCCTGTATAAAATAAATATACATATTTTAATCAACAGCAGGACTTATTGTTTATACTATGTATAATTTTCTTAGTTTATGAAATTGTCGTGGTTTAGAAATATTAAAACTTACTGGAGTCATATATTTATCTACCTAATTTTTTTTTACGCCCCCTATTGGCTGAACACCATTCATACGATTAAGTTTATATTTTAGAAGTGTTTTAAGGGTATCGATATATACAACATATGAAATTTTCTATTAAATATCAACGAAGGCCAAATTACATCCAGTTTCGTCATTAAAGGCTTGTGAATTTTAGGAAAATTCTTTCCTATTATATTTCTTTTTTAACAATTTTTCAAAAGACACCTACAAAGTTGAGGGCTCCTAAGTTTTATTAGCTATGGATCTTAGGTAACTTAGTGAGTTTATAGTTTTTCTGTACGGATCTTCGAGTCGGACACTTGTTTTTATAGTATCTAAATTACGATTGAATTTCGAGTAAGCTTTTAACGTGAATTTATTTGTTCAGTATGTACGATGGTGGCATATGATAGCATTCCTGTCAGTGAGCCTTTTAGAATAACTGTAGGTACTCTACTAATGTAAGTGTTTAATCTAAGTCGACATGTCCTAAAATTCACTATCCGAAAAAAATTGTAGTTTTTGTTTCGGACATTTAGAGCGCTTTCACACGAGGATATTGTATGAGAGATTCGCGTATCCGAGATACAGGTTAAACATACATTCAAATGCACCTATTCACAACACGAGCGACGCATACAGTATTGCGATTCCGAATTTCTGCATCCCGGCAACTCAGCCGCCGGACGCTGAAGTCGTATGCCGCATACAAAATTACCATTACGATATTTGGACCTGTTCAGACATGGATACTTTTGCAACGGAGAAGATATCATAGACTCAGGATATTTGAATCGTCATAGGTATTATTTACTACGCGCTATAGTGATGAATATATGCACGGCACTGCTACTATTTTAGTACTGATTGAAGAAATACGTGAATTCGATGCAGCAGTCCAAGTTTTCGACCGCGATTTTGTATCTCGCCTACAGCATCCTCGTGTGAAAGAGCTCTTATCGTTTGAGAATAGCTATTTGTGCACCTAGTGCGCAAAGTAACGGATTGACGCTTGAAAAAGATTGTAGGTCGGCAGTTTGTGACAGAAAAAAGGGAGCATTTTTACAACTTTACTGACAACTGAGTGTAACTTGTGATTGGCAGACTGTAAGAAAATGTTCTCAGTGACACGGTTTTTTTACAAGTTTACACGAGCATGCGTGACTATTGTACTCGCGAAAAACGTCTGCCAATAAGCTTAGGACGGATCTGGCAAACTTAGTTTGTGTTCATGTATATGGCAGACTGTAAAAAGTTGTTTCAAGAGACCATTTTTTTTGCAAACTAAAATTAATGTTTCAACATGCATTGCCGCGGGCATTTTTACGTTCCCTATACCGTGTGTGCAACCGGTTGCACACACAGTCTAGGAAACGTAATGCGCACGAAGGACTCCGATCCCTATGCCGTGTGTGCAACGCCAACTGTCATGTCTTTAGCGTTCAGCAAATTCTTTTCAAATGCTCTGGTGGTTCAGTAGTTAAGATGCTACACCTCTAGTTCGGCGGCCCGGGTTCGATTCCCGTCAGTTTTTTTGTTATTTTTTTAATATTACGTTTGTAAAAATTTTTTTTCTTCATTTTGGGTATGCCTTGGGTTAGTTTTTGTTGGTTGCGCCCCTGCGGCCCCGTAGCGATTATTTTGATATTGATATTGTATACAGTTTTTCACAAAATGTCATAACATTTAAAGAAAAATCGTAAAGTGCTTCTGTCTACTCATTGAGTATAATAATTTTGTTTTATAAATTATTATTATAAGCTCAATTTAGCAAAGTTTCTCAATGTGAAATGTTTGTTGTCAAATTTTGCCAATGCCCTCTGAGCAATTGTTCAGTTTAGGTATTTCATCGCATGTGAACATTCTTACAGCCACATACAATTAATGTTTAGTTTATAGATATCAGTATTTGTAGGTATATAAGCTCAATTTAATTGAACCTTACGACTTGTGCAATACGTAACACCTAAAATACATTCTACGATATTTTTGTTAATTTTCTATCAGATGTTGTTTATATTTTGTATTAAATACTTATAATGTAATTACGTAATTTTATTGTGAAGTTACACCAAGCTTCGTTGGGTCAATGAACCCATGATAACAAAGTTTCTCAATGTGAAATATTTGTTGTCAAATTTTGCCAATGCCCTCGGAGCAGGGAAGAAAATTGTTCAGTTTAGGTAATTCATTGTATGTGATCATTCTTACAGCCACATACAATTAATGTTTATAGATATCAGTATTTGTAGGTATATAAGCTCAATTTAATTGAACATTGCGACTTGTGCAATACTTAACACCTAAAAATATATTCTACGTTATTTTTGTTAATTTTCTATCAGATGTTTATATTTTGTATTAAATGCTTATAATGTAATTACGTAATTTTATTGTGAAGGTACAAAAAACTTTGTTGGGTTAACGAAACATGTGTAAGAGTGGATAGCCAACGCCAAATTTGAAGGTGGGTAGTGGTTATTTTGCTATTTAGAAGGTATAATCCGCGTTTGCTTCGAAAAAATAAATTATTCGAAAAAATCCAATTTTAATTCCAGTATTCGAGCATAAAATTTGTGCTACTTTGTTCTTGAAATGCTAGATTTTTCCGAAGCGTGTATAGGGCGTCGCTAGTAATTAATACGTATGTATTATTAGAACTTGAGCAAAATTTGTTCCAAAAACCTAAAAAAGGTAAGTGTGTTTTTGAAATATAGATGTTGTTGGTGATAATAGTAGAGTCAGCAATGTCTGGTTTAAAAATTTATATCTTCTATTAACTTATAATATTGCCTCGTATAATGTTGTAAAATAGTACATTTGGAAAGAGACATTTTAAAATGATTCTCGGAGCTATTCGAAGTTTTATCAATTTTTTTATCCCAGTTAATTAAATGTCAACTCTTCTAAATTTTTATGGATATTTTATATTTGCTGAAAATACTATCTTTAGTTGTCTATGTTCACTCTAAAAAATTATGAGTTAAATTTAACTCAAAATGAACACAATACTTTGTCAAAACGGGTCCACAAAGAATTGTGTCAAATTTCTACACAAAATGTTTGAGTATCTCTTACTCATAAAAGTGTGGGAACTTTTACTCAATATTTACACAATCTAGTGAAGTTTAAAATCAATATTTCGTTAAAATCAAATATTTTTTGAGTTATTTTTCTTCACCAGCCCACTCAAAGATGAGTTAATTTTATTCTATTGTTAGTAACTTACTACTAAAAATTAGGTTTAATGAACTAAATTTTTGTTAAAAAATATTCATAAGTAACTCATTTTTAAGTAATAGCCTACTAAAAAATGTGTGTTTTTTTTAATTTGGTTTCGAGTTACCTTTAATGTAATTTTGCTTCCATGAAACTAGAAATAATGTAGAAATTAGCTCCAAACACGATTTATTACGATTAAATACAAGCTTCTCTTCCAAGATATCAAATCACACTCTGCTTTTTCCAACAAATGTAACGTGAACAAGTTCTTAGTCTTATAATATTCACAGTCGAGGTGCTGACATTGTTGTTCTAAGCAGCGTCGCATCGGGAGAACCAGTGGCGGGGAATCACATGAGCTAACACGGCCTTCCTGACAATGGGACGTCCTCACACCTTCCTTCTTACAAAGATTGATACTGTGAAAATAAAAGAAAAGCAAAACAACAGACAGAATAAACAGATTGTCGTCAAATGTCAAAAAATCATGTAAATCTACACAGTGTACAGCTTGATTGTAAATGCTTTTTTTGGCCATTTCATTGAGGTTAGTTAGGAACCCCACAGCCTATATGCTTTCAAGTAATTTTTGCTTACACACTAATTGGGGCACCATATTGTCGAAAATTTTTAGCCTGAACATAATTTCAGGGATCTTATATAACCCAAATATCGTTTTTGGGGATCTGTACCTAAATTTTATTTCAAGTATATTGTTTACCATGGTAAAAGTAAATCTTGCGACCTTTTCCTAAATAATATTTACACAAACCTTATTTACTTAGCCCAAAACTGCAAATTTGGGGACTTTTGCCTGATCTTAATCAGGGACGTTAAGTACCTAGCCCAAAAATTTTAAATTTGGGGACCTTTGCCTGACTTTAATCAGGGACCTTATTTACCTAGCCCAAACTTGTAAATTTCGGAACCTTTTAATATAGCCTGATATAGCAGATAAATTCAAACATAGGCTGGTGTACCAGAGACCTAAAAAATAAGGTAAAAAAAACAAAATCAATTTATGCCTGCGAAGCAGGGACCTTTAAGCACAGCCTGTCATAACAGGGACCTTCAAACATTAGCCTGGTGTACCAGGGACCTCGAATTTAAGGTGAATTCGTACCTAACAGCTGTTACCTGTATCATTGCATTTTGATGGGTTCTGGATTAATAACGCATAATTGTAAAAGTACTTAATACAGCAATTTCAGGTTCGCCAACCTAAGAAAAATTATTCTGGATTCATGGCCCTCTGAGATGGAAAATAATAAATGAATGTATTAATATACTGTTTTGCATCTCAACTCACTTTTTCGTAAGCTATACTCATAATTTAGTTAAATTAAATCATATTTGAGTTATTTAAGTGTAAGTAGATAGATACGTATTAAATAAGCTGTGCCTATATATGTTGCGGCACGTATATAGATGGTGGGATACCTATAATCATGACTGATTACCTAGATTACGTATTAGGTATATACCTATTTTTACGGTTAGCAAAATATTCAAAGTCAAACCTCTATTACGTATAACAGCATGAGAATAAACTATAAAGCGGTTCCAAATAAATGACAAATCAGCGCGTACTGATATATTATAGAGCCTAGACAGCAATGCTAAAAAGCAAAATGGTGTCCTAACTAACAAACATATATATAAAGTAGGTAGGTAGTATTTTACTTACCGTCTGTTATGAACTTATAATCCAATTCATTTTTAATGCAGCTACACCACGCTTTTTTCAGTTTAAACTGTAGTTTAAATATAATTTTTTCCATTTTCCAGCATCAGTCATAACTAGCAGGACTCGTAATTTTCGGCCGCCTCGCTAGGATCAACCCAACAACCGATAGCAGGGCAGAGTCCGGCAGAGCACGTGTATCGTTCGTGTATAAATCTGCTTGATATGATTTACACTAGCACAATAACAATTATTTGCCACTTTAATACTAGAAATTTGATCTCGCTTCGATTCCTACGTCTGCACCTGCCAGTGTCTCTTAACTTAACTAGAAATACGCATAGAATATCTACGATTGGAAGGGAAGGGATTGAATCAAACAAAATTTAGTTTAAAAACCACCTAATTACCTTTTTATGAGCGTATATTACACAAATATAGGTATTTTTTGGCAACTAACACAATAATATGTTAAATTCACTAGTTTTTTATTCATTTTAATGGGCTCACTCAAAATTTCACTAAAAATGCAAGTAACTCAATAATTTTCTTAGTTTTACTCAAGGCGATTTTTTACAGTGTTGGCTGTCCATTTTTGTATATGACATTTATAAGGCACTTCCATAAATCTGTCATAATTTGCTGCGGAGCGTCCTATAAGAAACATGCAATAATAAAAACATTAGTTGTTATTTTTTTTTCAGGGAATCACTAGATAGACCAAAGGTGGATGGTCCCAAGCACAGGCCAATTAAAGTTCAATGCTACGCCTGCGAAAGAAAGTTCACATCGAAACCTCAAATCGAACGGCATCTCAAAAATCTGACAATTAAAGTATTGTGCAAATGCATCGTCTGTCAACGTGTTTACCCTCCTGGTAATTACTGTACGCATGAGAAACTCGGCAAGACTTTCCACTGTCAGTTATGTGGGCTTCAAATTGAACAACCTCATCATTTCCACGCTTGTTTTCATCTGAATGATAAGAAAATAGCTGCAATTAAAAATAATTGTGAAAAAAATATCGGAGATGATTCTAGGAAGATTAACAATCGCGTAAAAAAACGAAGTGAAGCTTTAATACCATCTGATGTGACAGCAGTGCTGGTTGAAGTGAAGCCAGATGTAGATTTAGAGCGTACCGAATTTACCAATGACGAATTCGTAGAAAATCCGAAGTTCGTAGTAGAATCGAAGTCCGTAGTATTCTCAGACACTGATGATCTAGCTCAACTGCCGGATGCTTGTAGTGATATTGATGATCCAGACACCTGTATTTACTGTAACATGACGATGCCCACTGTACTTCTGAGTAAGCATGAATCCTGGCATCGAAAATTCGACAAGAATGTAAGATTGCTCACAGACACCAAGTCTTCGAGGCTGCAACCCAACACTGAAGGACTTTGTGCCTATTGTGGTGTAATTAAACCGGGGAATAAGCTTCGTCGACATGAGTACGTAGAGCACGTGAAGAAATACATACGAAAAGTCTGCGACATTTGTGGAATCTTCACCTGTCCTACATACATCAAAGAGCACATGCGGACTCATGATGCAGAGAAAGGTTTCAAATGTGAAGATTGTGGAAAGGCCTTTTTTAGGAAGAAAGCTTTAGCGAGACATAGGCTCGTGCACACCGACGTTGCGCAATATATGTGCACAGTGTGCGGAAAATCGTTTAAAATTAAGTTTAATTTAAGAGTGCACATGCGTACTCATGAGGATATTAAGCCATTCTCTTGCTCCGTGTGCAAAAAAACGTTTACCACTAAGCAATGGCGGAATAATCATTTGAAAACTCATGGAATTGTAGGAAATAGGTGACTGCCTAGTACGTGCTTTGCTCAGTCAGTGTTTTATTTGTATTAGTTATGCGGCTGGAACCAATAATAAGTAATACTCAAAAAAGTAGACTTCGTGGGGTTAATTTGGGTTGCTAATTTTTTATATCAATCGAGTCACAGGTGCAAGATTATGGAAAGAAAAGTTACTTAGAAATGTATATAGCACTCAAAATCGACTCAGCCTTGGGAAATATGTGGCGCAATGGTAAACAGTTAAAAATAATAAATATTTAATAGTACTACCAAGAGCACTACAGCCTAGTAGCTTGTATAGGTAGGTCATCAACAATGGGAGAGTGGTAGAAAGCTATTTATCATTTATGGTGCACGGACCCTTCTTATACGATCTAATTATCAAAAATCGGGCTCAGAAATGGTAATACTGTTCTTCAACATATTCAAAAAAAATGTCTGTTTATTGCCAGCCAACGCCGCATCATTGTGCCATAGAGTACCATTGCATTTGTCTATCTATGTATAGACACTTCATCCTCATGGACGGACGCTGCCTGTCACAACTTTTGGTCAGTTATGAACCCGTGGTCCCTGTTACCCTGCCAAAGGGTAATTACTTTGCGTTCAGATAAGCCGTTAAAAATTCGAAGTCAAGAGGATTATAACATTATACCAATTATAAATATTGGGTCACCTGTTACGATATTTGTATGCAATTATTCGTCCTTTCACTAATGCTAGTCTATTTTTATATGCAACGTTTAAAAAACCATGTGCAACACTTGCTTGTCTTAATTCCTTCAAAGTATGGTATGCAACTACAGAGGAGCAGGAGCTGTGTTAATCCGAACCCCAAAAACATGGAGGAAACATTGAATAAAACAAGATGCAACTTCATTTGTTTTAACATTTATTATAATCATAACTACATACTATGCACTAAATTACATAATTTATAAGGTATGTAATTGTTCCATTTATTAGCCAAATCGAGTAATGATTTTTCTTTTAATTTTGATTTTTGAAGTGAAACGTCTTAACGCGCGCCGGGAGTAAAATTTGAAGGTCGCGACACGATGCGACGCGACGAGCGGTCACGAAAAACGATCACAGACATTTATAGTGATATGCTTGTTAGTTTACAAGATAAAAATATGGGGTTTGCTATAGTACCTTGTCAAGACATAAGCGAAACTTTTATGAAGAAAAGTTTTTTTTTCTTTTAGGCCTTCCTTTTTTGTTAATTGAGTGTTATATTTAAAAAAACTACTTTTTAACCAAATCCGTTAAGATATGTATAAGGCTAGGGCGTTTAATTATTGTGATATCTTTGTTAGTTTACAAGATAAGAAATATGGGGTTTGCTCTATTATCTTGTCAAGACATAAGCGAGACTTTTATGAAGAATATTTTTTTTTCATTTAGGCCTTCCCTTTTTGTTAATTGAGTGATCTATTTAAAAAAAAATTACTTTTTAACCAAATCTGAGGCTAGGGCGTTTAAGTTTAAGAAGTTTCACTTCTGATATGCGCACATAGTGCACACGCTTTTTTTTTGAAACAATGTGATCTATCAATCGCCGAACAAGTAAAATGTCCTGTGATCAACGCTATTAAAAAAAAATTATAATATTGGTATCGTCTTCACTTCCGATTTCTTCTTCCGGTGGGTGACATGGAGCATTGTCTAGTAATGAAAAAGCTTTTTTTTCTTTAACTTGTTGACTGAAGAAAAAACTAAAAATAGTTTTTATTTTTTCCTGGTTCTATTTAATGCGATAAGCCAAAATGAATTAAATTTTGGTATTGCCACTTTTTCGCTTTTACAAGATCGCGACATCAAATTTTAAATCGGACGTTTTGGTTTAGGGCTTCCCTCATCAACTCCATTTTTTAAAATCTAAAACACACGATGCAAGTGGTTTACATATTTTCAGTCGTTTCGAGATGAAATTTGTTCCATCAATGTTTTAAGTTTATATGTTGCCGAAATATGACTGAGCTATTTCATTATAAACATTATATAAAGTATTTTCCAAAAAAATATGTAAGTATAAACAATACCTCTAAATAAGGTATGAACTCAAAAAATAATTTGACATCGTATTGTCAGATTTCCAAAAAGTAATATCTAAACATAGGTAGATATCTCATAGCAAAGGCAGCAGCGCGTTTTTAACATCAGACAGCAACGATTTGCGCGGATTTAGTTAATAGTAATATGAGTTTTTCTTCACTTAAACAATGCATTGTGAAAAGTGGATTACAGTTACAATGGAAATTATCAAAGAACCGGCAAACAGACACATTTCAGTACTCTAGACAGCAACTTGGCTACGTAGGTATTTTAAGAAACCAAACAAAATATGTACTGTGTGAGCACTGAAGTGAAACATCAGATTTATTAATGCATTAGAATGTTTTTCAATATTTGTGCAAGCTTTTTCGTACCTATCTGCGTTAAAGGTTGACATCAATCCTAAGCGAAACATTTCGCTTTTCAACTAAATAAATCCAGAAAACGGATACAAACATTTTACGAACTCGCGGATTAAACCCATACAAAAATACATCTTTTAATTGGTTTCTTCAGAAAATAAATGGAAATGGAGAACTCCCTAATTACATAATATACATTGACGAATGCAGTATCTCCACTAATGGTTTATTCAACAGAAATAACGAACACTATTGGTCTGATGACAATTCGAGACTAAACCAGCAGATCAGGCTTCAAGGGCAGAACTTCTTTCAATGTTTTCAAAACAAAATTAATCTGCATTTTATTTATGATGTCAGCCTAAATCGGAACCTTATCTAGATTTGAATAGAGATGATATCTTAGGTCTAGGTAGAACTGTGGTGGCAGCAAGCTACTAGCTCTCTTGCCCAGAACGGAAGACAGGTAACTGACTTATTAGACCACATTTTTCCTAATTGATGAATAGGAAATAAGGGTTTCATATGGTGGTCCGCCAGAACACCAGATATCATCATCTAGATTATTTTTTTTTTGTGGGAGTATCTTAAGGACCGTTTGCCACACAATGTTCAAAAGTTGCGTCAAAATTTGACGACAGAAGTCGCAGCTATTCCAGCAAGAATAAGTCAACGAACTTTATTGAAAATGCGAAAAGTCGAGCAATGGCAGAAATATTTATTTTTGGGCTTTTACCCTAATTGTATTTCTCTTGATTTGTGTTTAGTAAGTATTTTCTACCACAATAGAATGTCTGATATTCAAATGTTTCAAAAATTCAATATTCATTAAACTTTCTGATAATAAATATATTTTTCCGCCTTTTATTATTCATAATTATTTATTAAAATATAGAAAAGCCGTAAATATTCAGTTTTTGTGGTAAGTCTTTAGGACAATTGTTCAGGGCCGAATTTGGGTAAAATATATACTTAAAGTATTGATGAGGTAAAATTTCTATCGAAACGCCAGAAAATATACAAGTGATATATATTGTGTATTTTAGAATCCCGAAGGCGTTTAAATGAAGCGCAAAAAACAGCTTTTATTTAAATAAATGTAGTTTATGATGGGATCCTCAAGCCAAAACATCGGTTTTCAAATTTGATATCGCCGTCTTCTAGAAGAGAGAAACTAGTATTACTACAGTGCAATTTATTTTGGCTTAACGCATCTAAATAGTGCCTTTGGAAAATAAAAACAGTATTCCCGAATTTCAGTTTTCTTCGGATAAATTCGTCATTTTGTAAACGCCGCGTGCTAAAAAGAAACTTCGTTTGCAAGGTATTACTTTCAACACTTGTAATTTAATTATAATACTACAGTGTCGTTAAATTCAGTTCCGATATCAATTATTAATAATCTCTGGAATCCGAAGAAGGAAAATTTTATTAATGTCTTTGATATGCTTATTGCGTTTTTTTCAGGAATATGATTTTTGAGAGCGTATTTAGAGAAAGCGTCAGTTAAGGTTACGTTTATTTATTGCCATAGAAAAATACGTCTATATGTACTATTTCAAAACGGTTAGGTGTTTTGTTTACTTTTTACTTCACGATGTTTGATGCTATTTAATTTGCCTTTTTTTTTGTATATGGTGTCATAGTCAAATTCTTCCATTGTTAATCTGGATCTGAGGATTTTGCTATATGGTTCGCGTAATCTATGAATCGAAAATATGCGATCGAATAAGTGTAATCTAAAATACTTACAAATTCATGTGATCGCTAATAAGTATTTTCCATTCGTGTTATATGAAAGCGATTGGTTTTTGGAACCTATGGTTACCTGTTGTGATAAAATAGCTTCTAATTCTAAGTTCGAAGCTTCGGTAGTTAAAATAAACTGTTTATTATAATCCGAATATTTTAGAATTGGTGCATTTGTTAACAAGGTTTTTACAAGTTTGGAAAGCAGAAGTAAAATTTTGATCTTTGAACAACTTTTAAATTATTTTTAAGACATCGAGTTAACGATCTGCGTTCAGTTGAGAGAGCGGTTTTTTGATTATCATCGTGATGCATCTTTTGTTGGTTAATCTAGAGTGGAAACATTTGCCTAGCTTATCAAAAGCATTTACAATGTTATAAAGCGGATACTATTTATCGTCGACCTTTTATCATTTATCTTTCTATAAAACGCGTCCCCTGTACGGAACTAAATTTTGGACTGGACCATGGTGAAACGTAGGCTTGAATGAACCCTTGGTCAAGCATTTTATGTATTTGGGATTTAATCCCGGCTTTGTGAACTTCCGGATAACGATAAGTTTTGTAATGATTGAGAATGTCGTCTGAGTCTGACAAATTAATTTTAAGTTGGTTGGTAGGGGTAATAGTATTTTTCTCATTAAAATGTGTGTCGTACTTCGAAACTAGGAAAACGTCTTCCGAATTACATAAGAACACTGTAAGAGATTTATAATTGAAGAATTTGGAGATTATATTTCAATAAATTGCCTTGGAGTCGATTCATTTTAGAATAACAGTCATCAACGTCCATCTTTTCAATAAAGTTTAATTCGCTAATATATAAGTTCAACATCGAATAGTTCCGTTATGTTAATATTTACAGGTTTTTTCACGTTGTTTGTAGTAATTGCAAAATAATTTTGAATATATATCGGCAATCGCTTTGGGTGATTCGATTTCATCGTTAAATTTAATATAATTGATAAGATCAGTTTTAAGTTTTACCGGTAGTTTAAATTTTTTTTTTGTTCTCGCAGGAATAGTTACAGTCTCAATTATTTACGTGTTTCCTTTTCTTTTGTTTTGGAACTCGCAAATGATGGATAATTAACATGGTACGTAATTATTTGTTTTTTTTTTCTAACATATACACGATTGCTTTTAGTTCTAATAAGGCTATGCTTATTCAGTCAGTCAGTAAAATGTAAATTTTTCGTTTACCTTAAATATTTAAACGATGGTTATGATATTATATCATATTATTGTTATTGAGGAATGCTTACTGAAAGTTTTCTGGTTCATAAGTATTATCAGTATTTTAAGTTTGAAGCTAATGGAATGACGCTTTTCCAGTAAGTGTAACTCACTTACGCTATATTTTGGTTGTTGTTAGTTAAAGCCTGATGGATGTATCCAACGGGTCATTACGTCTAATTTATCGTGTAAAACTTAATTGATTATTATTGGGAAATCTATATTTCTTATTATTTGGTTTGGCTTTGAGTTGTAATAATTATTATTATTAGGCCCTTTTACAGGCGCAAAATTTTGTTGATGGACATAGTTTGAAGGTTGCGGTTATTTTGGTAATTAATTTGTTTTGGGTTATTTACATTTCTATTTTTTGTGCAATCCGCTGATTAGGTCGGTTATTTTAAGAATTTAATGTATTGATTCGATTTTGGCTATAAGGACAGTTTTATTACTCTACAACAAGAACCGTTCTCATTTTTAGGGTATTATATAGGGTCTCGTAACCTTATATTATATTGTAATTGATCAGAAAGATTATTAATAAATGTTTTTAATGCAAGTTTTTCATAATTTGAAATTTCACTTGAGGTTCTGTAAACGGTAAATTTAAAGAATTTAATTTTGAGAAGATTAAGATTCACAGCGCATTTCGAAATATATAGCATTATTAGGATTAATTAATTCTTGAACTAAGCAGTCCAGTAAAACAGAGTTTTATCCACAATACCGAAACAGAATTTTTGCACTCGACGCGCGTTTCGCTAACCATGTTAGCATCATCAGGAGAT